>JAVQJF010090055.1:0-22664 GCA_036023855.1 Gadopsis marmoratus
TATTATAATAGAGAAATGTGCACTGACATGAAGGCAAACTTTTAGGCCCAAATGCATTGAAAGTGTCTGACGTGTGCGTTTTGAAATAATACCTATTGTTTTAAATTGCAGAATGCACAGCAGAAGCATTATGAGGCGTCTTCTCTGACCTTATTTCAATTTGACAGTGTCAAATGAGGGAAATGACCTTTTCCCAAAATGCTGCTGGTTCTTTGCTGTTGGCATTTCTAATCTGATGCCTGATGTACGCTATAGGAGCACCAATTGATGTGCATCAAACGAGGCGTGTCACTTATCGCTTTCAGGGCATTTGGGCCTTTTCAGTCATATGATTGTTGTCAGTACATCTTAGGGTATCAAGGCTATATGTACCTGGCACCATTTCATGGTAAACATGCAGTAAAGAACACATTATTCAATAAAAATCACCCATTACCTGTTTAAAAGTTAAAGCGAGAACACATTGGGTTCAGCCATGTAAGAAAAAGGGACCCATTTAACAGCTCAAGAGAAGTTAGAGATGGAGCTCCAGTGCATGGGAGGCCTCAGGAGACATATGTTGACAGGAAATAATGAATCAGAAGGAACCCTCTGGAGGTTCAGGAGATGAGGGGAAAGACTGAAAGAAGGACCGGGCCAAGATGGAGTGAGATGAGGGGAAACATGAGGAAAAAATGGCTACGGGCTGTTCCATCTATACCTGCATGGAGTTTTGTTGCCCGTCAATGTTTTTTGCATTAATGTGTGCGAGTGTATATGTATGTATGTATGTGTGTGTTGCTGCTCTCCAGAAAGCTTTGTGTACACCGTCATTGGCAGAGCAGCTATCATATACTGTATGTTCCCTTGGGGAAAAAGGCAGAATACCTTTGAGTGACAGACAGACAATAGTCATACTGTATCAACATCAGACTGAAGCGAGAGATCAACATCTGTACATCTATTTTCAGTCATCATTTGAAATCTTCATTGGTGAGTTTTGCACGTTAATTGTTTTCCCAGAGGAAAGCAAAATGATCTCAGCAGCCTGGGTGGATACAATGAGACCATCTGGGTGCGGCTAACTTGATTTGAACACTTAAAGGGACACCCCTATAATCATATAACATACAGTAGTTAGCACAACAGCCTAAATGCCTGTAGAGTAGTGCCAACATGCCAACAGTTAGTCCTCTTTGCAATAATATATTTTTTTAAATACATGCACATCACATGTAGTCTTGCATAGCCAGACATAGTGCCAGCACTGGAGAAAGGTCTGGCTGAACCCATTATTATTCTTCTATAGGGGAAAAAAGTCTCTGGCTTGTTTATATTTCTTTAAACTAATCACAATCTTCTTGGGCGGCGCGACAGTGCCCCTGCAAAATAGTGTAAACGGTAATACACAGATAGTGGAGGGGGAGGAGAATTCAAAAATTCAAAAACACAAAGTTGGAGCACAGGGACAATAGTGCATCACATATACCAAGTGCATGAAAAATACCTAAATTATATAAAAAATATCCAAAATAGTCAGAGATACACAGACTGAGTGCTGGCACTCTGGCCCCTGTCCTGTTCCAGCTGGGATCTTCTCAGTGTGTGCGGTGGGTGTTAATCAGAACATATAATACATCAGGCAACTGGCCATCCAACCACAATGGAGGGAACATCACTGGTGCAGCCACACTGCAATCACACTCTCAACAGCCAACGTGTCCTTGAATTGGAAAATGAGACTGAGGTGGAAAAATTAGAAGTCCAGTACCCAATAATGATGAATTTGGCCAACCCTGTCCACACGCAATCTGATCGCACTCTTTTATTTCATACTCTGGTCAGATTGGATTCCACATGTGGTCATTGTCCACTGTAAGGCTTGTTTGACTTCCCTGCCAAACATATGAAATAGCAGACATCTGGCATAACCTTAGAATTTACATTATATCAAATCCCATTTTTGATACTATGTATTATCTGCATTTTTGTTTTTCAGCAATAGGCTTTAAAAAATATTTACATTCTGTAATGTAATCTCTCTATATTATGATGTGATTTTGATTGTTACTGGTGGCGCCGCCTTTCCTGGGAAAAATTGAAACTGCACAGCCATACACTCATAGGACACAATGCAAGACAACCTTCAATCATGAGTCCAGTACTGTGTCGGAAGACATTGCTGACCGTCTCCTTGAAACAGTGTGACAAAATCAATCCCCTCAGTTCACAGTTTGTTGGGATGCTCTGCAAAGAATAGTTGCTCTTCTTCTGTTGTATTTCTGACCGACAACATATTTGAGAGTAAACAATGAATTGATTAATCAATGAAATAATTTAGAGATAAATACAATAATATTAATATTTTATTAATAAAATACTTTAGTTGCATTATTGTCATTAAACACAGTTTTCAGCCATCAGTTACCCTTAAAAAAGAATCATGAATTTACATTCTCTTAAAAAGGCTTTATATCAGAGGAATTCAATTATTTTGTACCAAATAACTTCAGGTACTAGAGTCTAACATCACCTCTAATAGGAGAACAGCATCAACATGGTGACATTGTGCGATGTGGGATTGTTTAATCTAAATTCTCTTATTCCATCTGCTACAGTGCCTCTCTCCAGGGGTCCACGGCTACTCTGGTACTGGCTGTCACTGCTCTGCTCCCTGCCTGCCTAAATGAACAGTGCTGCCTGTATCTCAGGGTCACCTTCCCAAGCTACAAGCCTCCACTACCACTACCTCATTTCACCCCCCCTCTCTGTGTGTGCGTTTCCTCTGTGCTTTTACGACCTGTGTTTTTAATCAGGTCTTCACTGTCACACACTTTATCCCTCATACTCTTGCTTTCACTTGACTTTCCATTTAAGACTTGATGGTTGGCTGCTATGTTATCAGACAATCAAAAGCATTGATTGTTCCATAGCACAGCCAGCATTACCCATCCTTAGAAAGCCAAGGAAAGCAAAATTAACCTAGGCTACGGTGGCCTCTTTTTTCGGGGAGAGTTATCCGGTTTCTTTTCGGTATGAGCAGTAAAATACAACATTACAGAACTTTCAAGGTGCATGAATCAAGCAGGGATCAGAGGTATTAAGAATTTCACAATTCTTGGGGAGTCATTTGGCAAAGCTTTTGTAACTCAGCTAAAAGCAGAATATGGCAATGAGGGCAGGCTAGTCAATATGATTAAGTCCATTGTTTTGATTCCTGTCGCTTAGTTGCATGAAAGGTTTGATAAAGCTCATTAACAATAATTGAGGTGCTTGTGTGTTTATGTGGTTGTCGTTAGTTGTGAGTTATATTGAACTAAAAAAAAAAGGCAACAAAGTAACTTTTTCCAGCTTGGACATGAAAATAATCTGATGTAATTGTGTCCCCACTTTTTATGATAATTAGAATCACATTGTTTCATTCAAAATGTATTGAATTTCAACAACTTGTACCAAAAACATTCACACAAACTACAATTAGAAACAATTAAACATAAAACATATCCAATTAAACACCTAATATTTCCAGTAATTACACTGGAAGTAGGATTCCAATTTCTCCCTGAGAGCCTGTTGATTGATCAGTGGATCGATCCAGCAATTAATCACCTCATTAATTACATCAGGTGCTGATTGTGATCAGGTTGAAGGTCAATCCGCAAGAGAGACGAGACGATGTACACTCTCCATGTTGCTGTTAAAGCAGCGGTTGCCAACATTTTTTTGGCCACGGGTTTCCTTAAATTATCATAAATATTTGTGTTTTTTTTCCATATAACAGCTGAAGAGAGTGTAATGCACTAGCCATGATCACCACTGTTATAAAGAGAAAAGCACCTATATCTATAGTACAGTATAATAGTAGTATACTATTTCCTGGTCCAGCCAACAAATATTGCTTTGCAGTCCTTGCAATTGAAAAGTATTGTATCCTCTTTATGTTTTATGGTGTCTGACTTTTTTTGAAGGAAATCTTTACAGATTTTCACAGCTCCATACCCAGTTAAATATGCAAAAACACAAATATGTAGTCCAGCCATGGGTGAATGACCTATGCAACTAAAAAGAAAAATCTGAATTCTTCCTGAAACAGGAAAATCATAATATTTCCAAGCTCTTTATCTACCGGTTATGCTTGCGTGGCAGGAAAAATACACTTTTACTGGTGCCGTATCTCTGGCAGTGTGAACAAGTCATAACTATGGTGTGTTCATCAAATACAGAGCACTGATAGTGAGGGCAAAACTGATGAAATGCCTCTGAGATAACGTCCCCTGTTGAAGGAACAATGTTTTCCTTTCTTTCTTTCTCTCTCTCTCTCTCTCTATCTCTCTCTCTCTCCCTAACCTCACACTGATAACCTGACACTTGAAAACACCAAGGCTGCATCACAACATTGCTCCTTCGCCTCCTCCTCCCATATTCCCCTTTGGTGAAAACCTCATTGTTTACGCACAGGCCCGTACAGCGTTCATTCCCTCCGGGCAGCACTCATTGCTTGTGTAATTTATATGGTTGTTGGCTACTAATTGCATTAGCCCAGCGGGTTATTGAAGTTTTGCTTCACAACTTGTGGTCAGTGTAGAAAAAGATGACCTCAGTCACCAACCCAATCAGTGGGTTGAGCATCAGTGAGCGCACATGGGCAGGGCGGTGAGTTGTGCGACACAGCGTGGTTCCCATTAGTGTCAGCCACGCAGGGAAATATGGAGGTTATTTAGCTCCAACAAGGGGACGCTGAGCCAGAAGCTTAACATTGAACTGTCGTGGTTAAGAGGCCCCCTGCTCTGTCGACTTTGGATGCTCCCAGGAGTGTGGCTTTGATGAAGAGTTTCCTTCTTAAGATACACAAAAATCTCATTTTATATTCACTTTTAATTGTTGCATACAAATTCGGGGCCAGTTTACATAACGTCAGACGTTTTTGTTCCGTTCTCATCAAACCAGCACTGAGGGCTATGGCTTTATGATACACGGGCAGTTTGCAGCAAAATATTTATTTTTGAATTTTACTTCCTGCATGAAAATTCAGTGACTCTACGAGTTTCACCAAACCAAATTAAATGGACCTTAGGATGTGATCATAGTCTGCTGGGGATGTTGGTTATTAGTTTTAATAATAGCATTGGTGGGCAGCTAATTAAATTGTAAGACTGCACATGGAGGAGTCTGATTAAGAGTGGGGATTCACAGGGCATGGGAGATGACAGCGGGTCATTATTTAAGCCTCGGGCACTCTATCTAGATATCTTAAAATGTGTGCATTGGAAACCACATGGGCACACGCAGAGAGGCATCACACACACACGTACAGTAGCACACGTCCACAAATATATCATATACAGGCAAACACACACATACTGTAACTGATCACGCACGGACACTCTCACTACATCTTTCCCTTCCACAGCTCTGCAGTAAACTGGAGTCAAGCTTCAGAAAAGTATCTCACTTCAAATGTACGTAAGTGCGAGTTAGTCATGGCTAATGAGTTTAAAAACGCACTCCGCTGGAGTCCCATAGCAGCCATGCAGTGTATGTACCAGGGGTGTTTTTTATTTAAACAGAGTTTTTGTTCATCCTTTCTATTCGAAAATAATTAACTGTCACTGGGCTATGGGAGGCAGGAGGCCATTCACGGTAAAAAGGAGAATATATTTAGTACCTGACATACGAGACTTGAAAACAATAAATACAGGAGCAGAGACACAGTGAAGGTGAACTTTGGGTTAACGTTGTGGAATAGGATTAGAGATGAAAGAAAAGGGGTCAGTTTACAATGCAGCTAAACACATACATACTAATAAAAGGTATAGTATAAAAATCACTGTACTGTATCCACCAGAACATTTTAATGATACATTGGTAAAAAGATAATTATTTTAGTGGAACAGATCACTCCCTCTTGTGTTGTCCCCGTTTGAAATGAGCAAAAAGCCCCGTAAAGAAAAGGATTCCGGTTCTTTGCTACATGATCTCAGGTATGATTGTGAGACAGAAGATAGGGGGAAGGGATATATATATACATATATATATATATGAAGGTATTATTGGTGCAAAACACTCTGAGCACCTGTGAGAGTGAAATTTCTAGTTGTAGACAATAGTCACACATGTGTATCAGTACATTTTAAGTCACAGAGAAACATGCTTTTACAAAGTAGCAAACCTGCAGAATTATTGTCTTTCCCACAAACACAACACAGCAGTTACACCTTCTCAAATTCTTCATTGCGGGCGCACAGATCAAATTGTCGCTCACAAATGACGTGTACCGCGCGCTCGGACTTTTTCACCAAACACCTCCGTGAATGTGGAGCAGAAGTGATTCGTGTACTTGTCGAGCGCCAGGGGTCACCAGAAGGTGGCAGTAATGCAACGTCATGGATGCCGACTGCCTGTCTTGGCACCCAAACGCTAAAGAAGAAGAAGAAGAAGACACAAAAACAGGCCTCCAGTTTCCTCTCCTCGTTCCCCCTTTGCACCGAGCTTCTACCTGATGTTTAAGGTGTTTAAGGTATGTTTTCTGACATCACCCACCATCATACTTTTGATTATATTTCAAATAAGCTGCGTTGGTTAGCTAGCTAACACGGTCACGCTAGCTTGCTGCCCAGCCACGAAAGACACCCTCGCTGCTCAGGTGTTTTGCACCAATACTGCCTTCATAGATAGAATCTTTACTTTCACCGGACTCACTGCGGAGGAGTCCGGGTGCTGAAGCAATTCCAATTTGTCGCGAGGGCGTCGCTCGTTGGTCACAGAGAGTTAATGAGGCGAGGCCCCGAGTTCTAAGTCATCCTGCCACCGCTGCCGATCCTGGACCTGATTACTGTAACGAAAGGAGATTATTAATCAAACGCTGCTATACACACACACAAACAAACACACACACACACACACACACACATATATACAAACAAACACATACAATGTAATGGAGAAAATAAGTGGCACGTAAGATAATATATAACACAAAAATAACACAGAGCACACTGGACTTTTCCAAATATTCTCATAGACCGATAAATGCACTATACTAAAATAAAAACCCATTCTTTTCACTCCTCCGGTGTGGCTTGGACAAAAGGAGAACAATTTCAGGTGTCGTCACCCCGCTTTTATAAAAAGTTATCTCCAGCATTACTCCCTGTTATCTCCCACATGGCATGTTCGGGATGCTTTGCCATCCTTGGCTGTGTTTGAAATCACACACCATTCACACGGAGTATGACGTCAGGTTGAGTATATTCATGTTCCAGTCGCACAGTCTGTTTTATTTTGTGTACGTGAGAAGATGTATACCAGGTTAGCAAGAATTTCTGAGCGTGTGGCGTGAGATTGCTGGATGTACTCAGCCACCCCAAAATGCATCGCCGGTAGTGTTGGTAGGGCAGTATGTTAGAATGGGACTTCAAACACAGCCCTCAGACTTTTCTGAGCTGCTTCTGTTGGAGGGCAGCTGAGATCTGTTAGGCCGACTACCTCCAGATGTGTTCCTCTTTGGACCAACCGTAAACGGCGAAGCTAGAACAGGAACACCGTTTGTGCTGACCGTGGGGCCTGTGCGTGAACTAGCCGCTGTTGCTAACTTGATGCTAAACCTCTCACTGCCAGCCAGCCTCCCATTTTATCCCTCTAGTCTATTTTCTTTCACACACAAACTAGAAACTAATAAAGAGCCAATTTTCCAGCCGTTCTGCTGACCGTGATCAGCGCTGCTGGTCTTAGACTGACATTTCCACCTGGTGATACACATTCCTAATTGAACGAAGACTAATAACACTTTCAGCCTGTTAAGCAGGTTGAACTTGTTGCACCTCTGACCACATCCAGCATCAGTGATGGGAGCGATGTCATAAGTGGACGATTGCACCTGTAACCAGCTGCTGTACCGAGACACCGTGGAGTGCAGTTCTGTTGCTCTGTCAATCTCTAAGAAACTTGGTTTCAAATCTTAAGTATATCTCTAGTCACAAATAATTCATGTTATAAACATCTAACAAACAATATTAGAGAACACTTATTATAATATTTTATTTAAAGTTTAACACTTAAAAACACATTTAATCTGATTCATCATGACTGTGTGTGTGTGGTTTGAACTAATTTCATTGAAACCCACCACTATCATCAAATTTTGACACACAAATTTTCTAAATCCTTATTTGTGCACACAATTTAATAATCAACAACACAGGCAATGACATAAAAACAAACAGCAGAAATCTGCCATGTGAAATAACCAGAACTTTGGCAAATTGTGTGTTAATGTAAGATTCCATTGCTCATAGTCAAAAGCTGATTGAGAAAATACAGTAGCTTTTAAGGGCCTTTTAATGTGCCTCAAAATATCTCCTTATAGTTTCTGAGTCTATACAAGGTCACAGGATATCTCCATCTGGTTTATGCTCCTTCTCTCTGGGTTCAGGGTCCTGCAATAAGAGGAAGGTCAAAGCAAGTTTAAAGGTAAAATCTGTGACAGTCTCTTTGCTCAACAATAATACTGGACAATACAAATCTATTTTTGTCTGAAAGGCATGAAGCCTAATTTTTAACCTGCACAGTTAGGCATTCTGTGACATATTCTGCACTGAGGAGAGGCACTGGCCTGTGTACAGAGCAGACCGTTCGTCCGTCTGCTGCTTTGCTGCTCCCACACAGAGCAGAGTTATTTTTCACTGAATTATCACCCCTTAATGACCAAGGGATTCTAATTAAAGGCATGATTAGGGATCGCTCTTAAGCACCTTATTGGAAATTAAGTACAATCCATTCTGCCTGACAGCGAGTTTCTAGAGATACACTTTTGCTGATCACCATGTGAACAGCAGGGGGGGGGATGCTAAGTCTTGCTTTTTTTTGTTTACACTGGCACAACAGGCCAGGCTTGTGGCCAGTTCTCATCCACAGAAATATTGTTGGGATGCCCATCTTCAGATAAGATAAATGAGCACTATAGAATCGATTGTGAGGCCTTTTTTTCGCTCCTAATTTTCTTAATTTTCCCTATCCTTCTTGGGAATAAGGTCAATGGTATTTCACAAGTGAGAACCTCCAGGGTGCACAGGTGAGTCAGTGGCCACAGTGGGAGCAGTCATTTTTTGCAAGTTGAAGTTGTTCAGCTAATGTCCTCTTTAACTCTTAAAGACTTTTGAAAATGTATTCCAGCCTGACTCACCCAGTCCCGACAGAGCAGTGAACAAAAGTGGAACATCAGCTGAGGCTGTATTGTAAAGAAGTAATTAGAATGTTGTCAGAACAGAAAATAACATTTTTATATTGTAGTCAAACTACTGTACTGTGAAGATGAAATCTGCTGGTCATTACATGTATATGGATTTCCTTGTTTATACATGCAGTTACATACTGAACAACATACTGTGAAAACAATATACTCCTATAGTATCCATGCATGTTTTATGTTCTAAATAAGTTCTGAATTTCATGCAACTGGAAGACTAGGCTTACATTACAAAACACAAGCTTGCATTTTTTAAAAAATGTTTATGAACGTGTCCTCTGGCTACTGACAGAGTAATTCAATTGCTTCCATTCTGTCCTACCGAGTCTGTTCCATCTACTGTACATACTCTATGGACACACACACACAGACTTTAACCTCCAGCTTCAGTATCAACAAAAACAATTCTATTACAGTCTATTGATTTGCTCCATGCAGCAAAAACAACTGTAGAGTATTGATTCCACCTAATTCGTCTATCCATTATTAGAAATGCATTACTTGAAGTCTGAAAATGCTTAAAGCTCATCTTTTCCAAATAGGGGAATTTTATGTGTATGTTTAACAGAGACACTTACACTAATTTTATTTTATTCTACAATGACTTTCAACTCTAAGATTACTGCTTTTAGTGTATTATTGCAGTACTATAACATTTATGATATGTTTAAAGAACAGAAATTGAGACAGTAGTTGAACTCTTTTTAATCCAGTGCACAGTACACTGACCAGACAACGATGGTAACAGTTAGCTTCCCTGAATCATCTTGATTAACACGAGAGGTCCCTCTGCCAACTTTAACACCATTTGTCATCAGAGAAGAAGAAATAAAGACAAAATGTCTATGTCTTGATTGACCCCTAACCCCAACCCTTCTGCCAAACAAGATGCATGCTCTGCAATTACTGCATCCCTCATTATTCTGACAAAGTTTCTTGAAAAGGTCACTTCTAAACTGTAAGAAATGAAAATCCTTTAGGAGAGGATTCTCTACCCTTTTGTAACCTTTACACAAGAAATCCCATTGGGTTGACTCATTGTGCAGTGGAGGGGCTCATAAATCTATATCCTATGGAATGGAAGCCTCTAATCAATGGCTTTGGGTGCTTGTCTTCTCTAATCACCTGGTCACACCCATTGATCCTGACAGCTGGGTCAGAACTAGGGAAGCAATTACCAATCACAATACATGCTGCTTGTGAGCTGCGTGTGCATACATGTAATTATGTGCATACTTGGAAGCCTGTAGTACCTGCATTGCTGACTATGTGTTAATTGAGGTGCGGTGGAAGTAAATGGATTGTGGGACTTTGGTTTTACCAGCTGAAGTGTGAAGAGTGTTGTCGAGTTTGTGTCTGACAGGATGGGTCAAATGTTCCCTGAGGGCCGCAGGCACTCCTGACCCTCCTACAACACCAATTTAACCATCAGTTAGTCCATGTGTGGCATGCGGTGGCCCGTTGGTGGTGGGCTGTCACCTGTCTGAGGGTTGTGGATGTGTTCAGGTGACATCTTAACTAAGTCTGCTTCTATCAATTAGAGTGAAGAGCGCGAGAGAGCTGCTGCAGTTCCAATGGGAGGCCACAGGTGAGCCAGGGACAGAGGAGAAATACAACGAAGGAACTAAGGGTCAAGGCACAGCGAAAGAGGTGAGTCTTCACTGAAGCTCTGAGATAACTTATAATAAATTATAATTAGTGTTATTTGGCAGAGTATTGCTGCACAAATAATCATTAACCCTGGGTATCTGGCTCAGTACCTTGCTCGGGAATGACATGCCCATGGATATTTGGAGTTTAGTGGCCTTATGACGCATTGTCATAAAACGGGGCGGAGTTGCCCCCGTCGACGGGGTCAGTAGAGCAGAAGAGGGCTACACTGTGATCTACATTCACTTCCTAAAGTTATTTGAATCATAGATGAAGCCACCTCTGTAGCTGTTGCTGTGACTAATTATGCAGCCACTAATTGCATATTTACGGCTTTATATATTTCTGCTTATAAGAAGGTGAAGACATCTTTCAGGTAGTCTAGAAGCAATGCTGCCATTACAGTTTGCCCACCAGAGAGAAATAAATTATTTTTACTGTAACACGTCTCGTGCAGTACGTATCTTGGACATAATTCTTTAAAAGCTAATTTAAGTGATCTTTATCAAAACATTTACTTTCAGGTTATGTGTTTATGTCGACCACAGACTGTTTTTGGTTGATGTTTGCTGGAATTCTTATAGTAACAATGACTTGCCAAACTAAGATAAAGGTGGCTCTGTTTGGGCATTGAAAGTGGAGTGTTGTCATTTTCTCTGGGATGCAAGCAAGTCACTTACGAAAGCATTGTAGCTCCACGATGTGGTCAGTTTGACTGCAGCCATCTACAAGTGCTGCAGAGCGAAGGAGAGAAGTGGTTGAGGAAAGAAAAATGTTAAGTCACCTTTATCATTCCACTTGAGTTTGCTGGCCTGTGCGATCAGGTAGAAGTGCTCTTTAGAGCGTGTTGGTACACTCTGACATCACTGTTGCATGTGGTAACAGGTGTAAAAGAGCACACTTCAGAGCTGCAACAAACCAGAAATTTCAAGCGGAGAGGGCAGGGACCAGCATTGGCCTTGAACATCCAGTGTTCCCTCTTCCAGACCTGTCAAACTGTATGCATTTAGCGTCGCAAGTACGCATTGTGACATAAAAGAAAGCAAAAAGCTTGTGACATCTTGTGAGTTTGACAAATTGTGCAGTGCCCAGGTCTAACAGCAAGAGGCAGCAGCAATACGCCAACGTCATCCCCCCTCCTCACTCCGGGTGACTGGTTCCTCAAGTGAGGACCGTAATTTGAACTCCTTTGCTCAGGTCACGGTAACAGACTGTCACTGGGGGGATGTGGAATGTTGAGATTGTGAATTGAGTTAAGTTAGCCATCTCAACTCACCTTAGCCTAACGTTACATATGTATTTGCAAGCTAGCTTGGTTGGTCACCACCAGTAAGTTATATTGTCCGTGTGTCGCAGATTGTGGCTTTTCCCTATTTGTATACCAGAACAGAAGCATTTAATAACATGCTGTATTTGATGTGAATTTGGCTAATGAAAACCTTCATTAAAGTGTCATTACGGCCCCGCAATGTGAAATCCGCACAGGGCTTCATTATGATGAGAGGGCCCTCAAGGGCTCCTTTTGCTCTTCCATGGTAGTTTTTAGCTCCTCAACCCCTGTTCTCCTCCCTTATCCTCCTTGACGCCCTCCTAATTCCATACTTTTCTTCCCTCGATGATTAGAGTTATAACATACTGCTCTTCATCTTGTGAGTCTGCAAAGATGCATGGACATCATGCAGCGACTTTCAGGGTAAATGTTTGCCAACACGCTTGTACATAATGTGAACGATTGCCCGAGGCAGCGGTGTCGCATTTACCAAACTACAGAAGAGAGAGTTCAAATTTTGAAGATGGGCACTTTGCAGACTGACCATCTCCTCTTCGTTCACCTCCCTTTTGAGTTTGCTTGAATACACCGGCGCTATCGCACTGCTTGCAAAGTCACTGTTAGCGTGATGGTTGCTTGGCAAACAAATATGCTTACATGCAAAAGTGGGCAAAAAAGATTCCTAAATGAAATAAAATATGAATAAACAGACAACACAGTTTATAATATAAACGTTGACATCTTAATATATACTGGCCATTCAATGGGTGTTCCATCACAATCAGCCTCAGATATAGATGTAGTGGGCTTCTTGTGTATCAGACAGTGCTTCATCAATCTTAGCGGCGCTGTTCCCACAACAAAAAGGAGAGGAAAGCAAATTGCTGTATTTAATTAATGCACTGCCTCCTTTTGTTACACTGCTGCTCAGCATCTTTCAGTCCGCGGCAGGAGAGAAGGCGCAAGAGAAACTCATTCACATCGCGCTGTACACACAAAGCGAGCGCAAAAGGGAGAGTGAGAGGTAAAAAGATGGAGATGGAGAGAGAGAGTCTAAAAAAAAAAATGAATGGCCGAGCAGAACGGGCTGCATCCATCGGCAAACTTTATAATGAATGTCTAAGTTTGGCAAGCATGATGGATGAGTCGGGAATGGTGTTTGTCACAAATGCAATCTTCTTTGAATCGCTCTGCTGTTTCCCAGTTCAGGGCAAGGCCTTGTGTGCTGTGCTGAACCAGCTAGAGCGTTGCCCTAATCATGTCATTAACGTTTAATGATCTGACAATTAACTCAGTTACTACAGAGCACATATGTATAACACATTTCTCATATCAGCGTGTGTAAATGTTAATCTTGTTAGACTTGTTTACAGTAACATATTGGACATTTAAGGCAAAGCCAGTGCATATTCAATTGCCTCTGAGTGATGTGTTGTAGCTGTGGAGCTGAAGTGACATGAAGCTTAGATGGTGGTCCTTTTGTCATGAACCACACAGCTGGGCTGAGTGAACTCGCTGTGTTTAGTCAGTGGCCAGATCAGTTCAGTCAGAAATCTTGTGACGTTGAATGGAGACAAAAAATAAAAGGATGTTATTTCCTAACCTCAGCAACACAGTAGATATTTCTCATGTTATGTTGCAGTGAAAGAGATCAAATATGTGGAATGTAGCTGCTAATAAACAGGTATTTAACAAGAGGACTGTAGTTATTCTGTTTGATCTGTCAGTCCAGAAGTGAAGCCTGTGTATTGGCATAATGGCCTCACAGAGTTCATCATGTCCCCCTTCTTTACGTTTCCATCACACAAAGATGACATTAGTTTCAAAAGTGCAACAATGAATGGTCTTAATGGCAAATCTTGGAGCATGTGCAGAGCTTCCACACCAAATCATTGCATCTTCAAATAATGTATAAAGGAGGAATAATCCAAACCGATCCACCTGTATAGATACAGTATGCACAGTGACCTGAATAAGCAGATCAGGTATCTGCCGTGATGTGCCCGACTGACATTCAATAGAGTTTCTTCACCAATGTTATTATAAACATCAGTGTTTCTGTGATGTAACTGTGTAACTGTGATGTACACAGAGAGCACTGGCGTTAGATTGGTACTCTGATGTGTCAGAATCTGTATCAAGGGTGAAAAAGCTGGATGGGTGCATTCCTAGTTTAAACCTATACACGAAATACTTAATGGCTTACCATCTCTTATGCACTGATGAGTCAAAAATACAAACGGTGCGCAAATTATTGCTTTAACTGGTGTTGATTAGCTCTCGACTACATTTTAATCTACGACACTTTGGACCTGGTCTTTTGGTTTGACTACACACTGACTTGGACTTGACTGAGGTAGCAAAGAAGTGTATTCGCATACACTTGAATGACTAAAACATTTTAGCACTATTCAGTTACACTAGAACGAAAAAGAGCTTCGATACACGTGACGTAATAAAGCTTTGACATTGGATTCAAATGTCTGTCAAAATATTTCCGTCGGTGTTTTCGTTGCCCGTGTGAGGTGACGTTAAGGAATGCTGTTGGTCATCACACCTTTTACTGAAACTGCCCACTGCCTGAGTCTCCAGTCTCCCACAGTCTGCTCGGTCTAAAGGATGAACAGCAGGGTCCGTTTCTCAGAGATGTGGGTGGCCGGCTGCTTGCCCACCCATCAGTATCATGCAAGTATGTTGCCGTGACCTGCCACGTGTGTCCCCTCACCTTAGATCAATAATGTGAGCAGATTGTATCTCCCCACCCGACACACACACACCACCACCACCACCTCCCCTACCTGAGGGATTAGTGTGTGCCTTTTCAACATCATTATCATATATCCCTTCTTTGAAAGGGCAGTGTCAGCGAGACTGTTGGAGCACTACAGAAATTCAGTTGACAGGATAAGCTCTATGGGATAGAACAGGAAATATAGTACGACCCTGATTCCAAAAAGGTTGGGACACTGTGTAAAATGTATTTAAAACAGAATGCAATGATTTGCAACCTATTTCAACCTATTTTCAATTGAGTACAGTACAAAGGCAAGCTATTTAATGTTCAAACTGATCAACTTTATTGTTTCTTTGTAAATATACACTCATTATGAATTTGATGACTGCAACAAGGTCCAAAAATGTTGGGATAGGAGCGTGTTTACCACTGTTACATCGCCTTTTCTTTTAACAAAAGTCAGTAGGCATTTGGGAACTGAGAACCCTAATCGTTTAAGTATTGAAAGCTAAATTCTGTCCCATTCTTGCTTGATATATTACTTCAGTTGCTCAATGGTCCAGGGTTTCCATAGTCGTATTTTGAGCTTCATAATGTGCCACATATTTTCAATGGGAGACACTTCTGGACTGCAGGCCAGTCTAGTACCCGCACTCTAAGCACCCACACACACAAGCCACGTTGTTGAAATGTGCATGATGTGGCTTGGCATTGTCTTGCTGAAATAAGTAGGGATGTCCCTGAAAAAGACATCGTCTGATTGGCAGCATGTGTTTCTCCCTGTATGTACCTTTCAGCATTAATGGTGCCTCCACAGATGTGCAAATTGCCCATGCAAAGGGCACTAACACACCCCCACACCATCACAGATGCTGGCTTTTGAGCTTTGTGCTGGTAACAATCTGGATGGTCCTTTTCCTCTGTAGCCCGGAGGACACGATGTCCATGATTTCCAAAAACCATTTGAAATGTGGACTCGTCAGCCCACAGCACACTTTTCCACTTTGCGTCAGTCCATCTCAGATGAGCTCAGACCCAGAGAAGTCGGGTGGCGTTTCTGGATGTTGTTGATATATGGCTTTTGCTTTGCATGTTTGAGTCTTAACTTGCATTTGTAGATGCAGCGACGAACTGTATTTACTGACGATGGTTTTCCAAAGTGTTCCTGAGGCCATGTGGTATTATTTACAGAATCATGTCTGTTTTTAATGCAGTGCCCCCTGAGGAATCAAAAGTCACAGGCATTCAATGTTGACTTTCTGCTTTGCCCCCTTACCTGATTCTCTGAATCTTTTAATGATATTATGGACTGTAGATGGTGAAATGCCTAAATTCTTTGCAATTGTGCATTGAGAAACATTGTTCTTAAACTGCCCACGCAGTTTTTCCAAGTCTTTTTCTCCCCCTGTCCCAACGTTTATAGAAAATTTAGAATGAGTGTATATTTACAAAGACACAAAGTTTATCAGTTTGACCTTTAAATATCTTGTCTTTGTACTGTACTCAATTGAATATAGGTCAAAAAGGACTTGCAAATCATTGCATTCTGTTTTAATTCACTTTTTTGGATTCAAGGCTGTAGATTAGTGTAACTGATAATGAAGCAATCGCACGGTGGGTTTAAGTGTGTTTTCTTTTTTCATTTTATAATTTATTTTTTCTGTCATTCAGTACGGACTGTTTGTCATCTGTTTATTCTGAAAGTTACCTGATAATATTGGCATGCATTTGTGGGCAGGCTCTTGTCTCTTATGGTACACACAGCAGCTCTACAATAAAACTGTGTAAAATGTAAAAATACAAAACAAAGCGGCAAAACCCCAAAACAGAAAATCATCAGTCACACACACACACACACACACACACACACTGGGTCAAAAACATCCAAAGGAGATGGGCCACACTCGGCCAAGTCTCAGTGGAAAAGAGAACACGTGGGATGAAGGGGGAAGAGAAAACAGAGGAAGGAGAAGTGTTCACCTTGAGAGTGCTCATCCATTACAGGAAGGATGAGGCCCGCTCTGTCACACTGTCACAGTGATGCCACCTCTACACCACCGAAAGGTCACCCAGCACTTCACTGCACTGCCTCAAACACAAAACACACACACACACACACACACACACACACTCCATTTGT
The DNA here is from genome assembly GCA_036023855.1 of Gadopsis marmoratus. Lineage (NCBI taxonomy): Eukaryota > Metazoa > Chordata > Actinopteri > Centrarchiformes > Percichthyidae > Gadopsis > Gadopsis marmoratus. Next base: position 17,018 of record JAVQJF010090055.1, read on the forward strand.
GCAGTTACAAAAATGCAGATGGACACACTCCCATCTGTCGCCCTATCACTGACAAGTCAAGGCTGCAGCCACACAGACACAAATAAGAACAGATACATATACACCTACTGTATGTGTGAGAGGACGACAATGTTTCACCAGTGAATCTAGACATTTTGATATTTTGTGCCACCTTGCATGGGACTACTCTTTCTCTGCCTCTAGAGTGTGAAAATGCACTTATACAATGCCTTTTTTACCTCTATATATTGCTACTATTTTATGTTACCTTATTTGCTGTAAATACAGTAAAGAAAAATAGAAAAGGTGCAGTCTGCTGCAAACGGCACACATAATGATACTTCTACATTTAAAATGACAGCTTATAGAAGATATTATGAATTTCTATTGATGGCTTTTTTGTGGGAATTCACGTTGACCTTCAGTATTCCTTTCACACTGAAGTAAACAGAATAAACCCTGAATTGAAAAGCAGGAACAATGGCGCAGATCCACAACATTATACTGTATGTGAGCGCATCATTATCACAAAAAAAAACCTTTTAAAATTTTCAATATTGGATCCAGTTTTGACTTAATGTGCTAAAAATGCACATTTTGTGTTCAAATGGGTTTTTTTCTCTCCGTTGTGCATGATGATTATCAGTGTAAATATGACAACTATCACGAGAGAATAACTTTCAAAGGGAAATGGCACAACAGAATATGGACATCAAATACAACCCAAAAGACTGAGGCTCGACATGAGGCTGGAGGACAGAAATGTTAAAGTTAAATGGGTTATTTCAGGCTATTGTTTACTGTGTACTAAACTGATCACAAAGGATTACATCAGCATCTGTCATCAAATAAATGAACAGATCTGTTATCCCAAACACATTTAAGAAGTTGAAAATAATTTGTGATAATTGTATTTATATAGCACCTTTCAAAACAGTTACAAATTGCTTCACAAATTATACAAAATAATACACCATAACAGAAGAATCTCAAAGAGGAAAAAAGATGAGAGAGAAAATATCAGAAAACAAAACCACAATTAATGCAAAAAAGCAGGTTGCGTGCAGGTAAATAGGGGCATAAAAGTTAACCGATGTATGCTGGAGCTAGACCATGTAGTGCTTTAAAAGTAATGAGTAAAGAGTTAAAATAAATCCTGAAGTAACTGGAAGCCAGTGAAAAGAGACTAAAATGGGGATTATGTGATCTGTTTTTTTTCATCCAGTTAACAGTGTGACTGCAGCAATTTGCATAATCTGAAGGTGTGAGCGTGTTTAGGCAGGTGAAGAGTGAATTGCAATAATCAATTCTTGAAAAAGTTATGTAAAAACAATACAGCAAAGGCAATTTAACGCAACTTAACACAACTTTCCTCAACTGTGACACTTCAATAAATGAAAATACATTAAGAGAATGAAAATATACATTTATTTAAATGGGAAACTCCAAAACCTTTTGTAAACATATAGAGTCTAGAGAATATATGTACATATACCGTATTCTCTCACAGTCGCTTAGTTCGTATTTGGCATGTTTGTCGAACTGGAACATTGCTTTGGCGAAGGCAATGTATATCCTGTATAGGGATAAAACTTGGTGGCCACATGGAGTATTTGGTGACCACAATTTAAGTTTTTGTTACCACGGGCCATAGGGCCAAGGTTAATGTCGAGCCCTGTAATCCAAACCGAACATTTAGACTTGTTTATACTGGCCAGCACAAAGTAAAGAAGTGCTGAAACTACAAACAACGTAGCATCAAAACTGTACAATAACTTTTTTTTTTTTAAATACGACAACTTAATGCTATTGATTTGTGGCCACCTCCGAAACATAGCTGCAGGTAACAATCTAGCCTGACTTCAGTTTTGTTTTGTTTCTTGATAATTCGCACTTAAATATCACAGCAAGTTAAACCAGATGTTTACAAAAAACACATTTACCTGTAACACCAGCCAACAAAAAGTCAGGCAGTTAAATGTGTAAATTAAAGTGTGTGCACATGTGGAATATGTGTTATGACCATATGTGCAGTATTATGCCGGCCATGTTGTGTGTGTGTGTATAATGTACACTGCAACGTCTTCCCCACACAGCAATACTACAGCCCCATTAACACTCGTTATTTCAAGTGTCTCTTATCCAGATAAAATCCAGTTGAGATTTAATACACTGTCATTTACTCTGAGCCAGATATATGCATCTCTGTTGGCCAGATCACAGACCTGATCACAGTCCCGCTTGGACAAATCAAGACGGAGAGAAGAACATTAGAAACTAAAGGACAGAGAGGGAAATGGAGGGTTGCAAAAGTTTGGAGAAGGAAGTGTGAAGGAGTGCAGAGAGGTGAGATAGAGGCTATGACAGACAGACTCACTCTGCTTCTTTAGGATCTGGAGAGAACAGGTGGTGTTATGATATCCGTGCGGTGCTTTAGAGGCTGCCTAGCACAAATGTTCATCTAAGCGGCCAGTTAGCGGTTACCACAGCATCTGCTTGCCGAGAAGAGTCTCACAGCAGGACATTTAAGACCATCAATAACCCAGTAAACCTGCAGGCTTTCTGCAGCATGGAGTTCAACAGAATGCCTTTTAGGGGTGGTGGGTCCCAGATCAGTGGGAAACCAGTACATTACCAGTACTCTTTTCATGAAAAATGTCAATTTCAGTTTGTAATCCTTGATGTCATGTACGATGCCACTTGTTAATGTGAGGGTCAACTTAATGTTTTCCATCAAGATTTCACATGTTTTAGAAGTTATTGCTTTTTTAATGCCTCATAGCAGTGTATTTATGTAAGGGGAGAAGTGGCAGAATTGGGAATAATATTTGCTGACAAAATGCAAAAAGACTCCACAATGTCCCCAGGAATCTACTGTTTTCTGGACAAATTGTCATCACAAATATCTTTATTCTCTTCAGTGGTTCATATCAAACCTGTCTGCTATCTTGCATCACAATGTCCTCCTGATCAAAAGCTTTAAAGTGCAGACTGTTTCCATCAGTGTCCTTAATTATGCATAATAACAGTAAATGCTGCCATGGGTAATACAAGTTACAGCTTCTCGTTTTCTACAAAAGAGTTAGCATAGATAACGCATCACTTATTAGCTCCCTGATTAACACAGGAGTTGCCATAGCAACCAATAAATCACTGCTTTGGAAGCCATGCCTTATGGAAATTCGTGGCACAGTTGGAAGTGACTTTGAACAATGTGTGACTGCTTGGGTAAAAGTGCATATTGAAGCCATATCAGTTAATGTTTCTGCAGGATCCATCTATTTTTAAAAATGAAGTGAATGTGGCTGGCGTCTAAAAAGCAAATATGTGCTCTGGGTGAAACAAGGACACTAACTGCAACCCTATCACCAGACAAGAACCTCGATGTTGCAAAACCTCGGAATACTTTCAGTGACAAAACCATTTTATGTCCAGTGCCAAGGTTTTTAACGTCTGGCTTTGTACTATATCTGTGCATGGCAACTGCGGTATGGTTAAGGTGGTTAATTGTGGTTATATGACATAAGATATATGGCTATGGTTAGGCAACTAAAACACTTGGATTAGATTAGGGAAAGATTGTGATCAAGGTTAATAAAAACAGAAACCTTAATTACACCTCTGAGGTGCTTTACACCAAAATCCACCACCCCAACCTCCACACAAATATAGACATAATTCCTCTTGCTACTGGGTACGGCTGGCATTAATGGATTCCACCAACAGTTATGTCTTTACCTCAAACAAAGTTTTAGTTACTCAGACACTTGGTAAAAATGGACATCTGTGTTACCTTAAACATAAAACGTTTTATATGGCAAACAGTTTAAAAGACGTATAATATAGAAATATGTAGCGAGATACCATTTGTCTGTGTTTTAGCTGTTAATAACATTCTCTCATCAAGGGGAACGACGAAGGCATCAGTCAGACTGTCCCTGTCATTTATAACAAAATCCAACATTTGGTCGCTTTAAATTCTCTCCACTGCCTCTTGGACAAATTGTCTGGTGCCATCGCCACCAATTCCACTACTTTGCCAAAACCACTCAATTGTATCTCTCAATTATAACCGTCCATAAACCATCCCATCCTCACCAACTGTGTTGTCAACATAAAATGCCAAGTGCACTAAACCGCCCTGAAATGAAATGTGATAACCTTGAAATCTTGATTGTTTGCCCTACATGTACATCATAAACACCTGGTTGCCCATTCTTAAATAAATTGTTCACGTATTTAACACCAGGGAATTTGAAATCAAACACAAAGACTGGCTGAATTATTACCTCTGACTGGCACTAGTACATGTCCTCCAGCCTGTTTACTGCCCTGTGGTTGTTTCATCCTGTAACTGTGTGTGCAGGCGTGTGACTTCTCCAGTTGATGTATTATGAGGCCTTTAACTTGCTTCTCGGCCTCCGGGGAGGATGGGCTAGTGAGGAGGACACCATCTTGCATTCCAAACTTTTTTGCCCGTGCACTCTTGTGGAATAGTTTGAAAGTGAAGGAGCAAAGGCAAAAAATTCATTATCAGCAGGTTCACACTTGTTAAGTAGACGTCAGTCATTCATATCATTTAATATCAAATAAATCTTTAATCTTTAATAAGTACATAAGAAAACATGTGCCCGTCTTGAAAATGGCTGAAGGTGAAGAACTACTCACCAAAGTTAGACTGACATTTTTAGATTGTATAATTATGAGTGGTTCCTTTTCACTGAACATCTTCATACAAAATAATCTGTACTCACTACTCTTAGGTGAAAAAAATCAAATGAAAACACACAACGTTTTAAATTCAGGGTTGTACTGTCCAAATTTCTGACATTGTTTTCCAAGAACACTTTCATGTTGAGTTACCCAAAAACAACAGGCCCTCAGTCACTGCTGCAGCATGCCGCTGGGCTGAATTTAATATATTTTTGAAAAGAATCAGGGCCTTTGACATTTGAGTGGAAATACAAACTTACAATAGAAGCACCATAATAGTGTCTGAATGAGGCGAATGCACATGTTACACTTCACAAGAGACTTCTCTTGTTCTCGAGTTCTGAAATTGGTCTTGTTGTGTCGAAAGAATGGACAGCTTCTGATTTTGTCCTTTTTATTAGGATGAGAAAAAATACTTCACGCCAAAGCACAGGTCACTTCACAGTGCCAAGCCCAGGCACTGAGAGAAAGAATTGAAGAAATGAAACACTGAGTCTGCAGAGTGAGAGAAAGGAAAGGAAAGAGGGAGAGCGGTGCACCGAGAGAAGGAAAAGGTTAATTGTATCTAAGAATACTTATGACTGTTTGCATTTTCCATCACTCCCCAAGGCCCACCTTAAGGTTCCCTGACCTTTTGTTTGCTGCCTAATGAAACCCATGTAATAAATCACACTGTGACACACCTCTTCCTTCTCTCCTACTTGTGTATTTACTGCTGCTGGAAGTCCATGTGCCACCTCTCTGTCTCTCTCCAGTCCTTCTTCTCAATGTCTGTGCAGCTCTCCCCTTTTGTGGACCCTGGGCCTGCATTAATAACACTGACACTCCAAACAGGGGAGATAAAGGGAAGTGAAGATGGGAACCAGAGTCTCTCAATATGTGCACTCCATCATATACCAGACACCCTCTGAAACGGGGGGGGGGGGGGGGGCGG
>JAVQJF010090075.1:0-23561 GCA_036023855.1 Gadopsis marmoratus
GAGACACAGATAGGAAGACACGGAGAGAGAGAGACAGAGAAACACAAACGGACACAGAGAGAGGGAGAGAATAGAAAGAGCGAGAGATACAGACAGAGGCAGACATACAGAGAAACAGAGACAGGGATAGTGAGAGAGAGGTAGAGTCTTTGAGAGAGAGTCAGAGAGTGTGAGAGAGAGAGAAAGAGCTCAGTGCATCATGGGATGTCTCCCAGCAGTCTAGACCTATAGCAGCATAACTAAGGGGGGGCTCAGAGTTCACCCAGGCCACCCCTCCTCTAAGGGGTGGCTCTGGGCTCACCTGAGTCAGCCCTGCTATAAGCTTTATCAAAGAGGAAAGTCTTAAGCCTGCTCTTAAATGTGAGGAGGGTGTCCTGTACACAGAATGGAAGCTGGTTCCACAGGAGAGGAGCTTGATAGCTGAAGGCTCTGGCTCCCATTCTACTTTTAGACACAAGGAACCCTGCATTCTGGGAGCGCAACGCTCTAGAGGGGTAATAGGGTACTATGGGCTCTTTAAGATATGATGGTGCCTGAGCATTAAGGGCTTTATCGGTGAGGAGAAGGATTTTAAATTGAATTCTGGATTTTACAGGGAGCCATTGTAGAGATGCTAGTACAGGAGTGATATGATCTCTTTTTCTGGTTCTTGTCAGTAAACGTGCCGCCGCATTTTGGATCAGCTGGAGAGTCTTGGAGCTGCCTGATAATAGGGAGTTGCAGTAATCCAGCCTTCAGGTAACAAATGCATGGACTAATTTTTCTGCATCTTCCTGAGACAAGATGTGGCAGATTTTTGCAATGTTACGTAGATGAATAAAGGCAGTCCTTGAAGTTTGTTTTACATGTGAGCTAAAGGACATATGCTGATCAAAAATAACTCCCAAGATTCCTTACGGTGGCACTGGAGGCCAGGGCAATGCCATCTAAAGAGAGTATATGTTTAGATAATGTGTTTCGGAGGTGTTCAGGGTCAAGTACAATAACTTCAGTTTTGTCTGAGTTTAACATTAGAAAATTGCAGATCATCCAGGTTTTTCTGTCCTTGAGGCATGGTTGAAGTTTGATGAATTGACTCGCTTCATCTGACAAGGGACTAACGAGTGAATTAGGGCCAGGTGAACACTACGGAACAGATGTGGCTAATCACTGATACACAAGGACGGGAACTGAACAATTTGTACTAAACACAAAGTACAGCCGACCGAGGCTGACGGGAATGCCATTAGTTTAGCAGGTATTCAGTCAGACACAAGTACTGGACAAATTAAAACTTTGGCCTGATGGTGCTAGTTGAAAAGTCAAAGGATCATCATAGTTACATTTCAATTCATCCAGAGGGGAATAGGAATGTGTGCATTAAATATGATGGCAATCCATTCAGTAGATTCACATGTGAACCTCATGGTAGCGCTAGAATTCCCAATGTCGTTGGGATTCATCCTGCAGGCACCGTGAGTGTTTGTGCTAAACTTCATCGTAATCCATCAACTAGTTGTTGAGACATATTTCAGCCCTGAACCAAAGTGACCGACCAACCCACATTGCCATCCCATAAACGTTTTAAAACAAAGGGATAATGAATATAATGCACTGTATATTTCCATTGCATTCTGGACAAAGCGGAATAAGCTCATTTCACCACCTGTCTTGCTTGTCTTAAGCAGCCAAAATAACAATCACCACTCCTCAAGTTCTACCACATAAAAACAGACTTCCTCTTCCTTGAAAAACTACCCCATGAATATGAATTTGTTCAGTTATTTGACCTGTCTCATCTCATTATTCAACAATAGCAACAGAGAAAGCTCTACGAGCAACGTCAGATCTCAAGTTAACTCATCGCAGTGAATGAGAGGGCTTCTTCCTGTAATAGCTTAGGAACTAGTTAGTGAGCCTTCGCCTTCATGTTATTGCTGTGAATGAGATGGAGCTCTGACGGATGTGTTTTTCATTAGCTAAATGGGCTTGCGGAGAAATTAAGTACGACTATTCATTGTGATCGCTGTTGTCCTAAAGATCTGAGTTTTAATCATCATCTTAATAGTTTCGTGAAAGGAAAGTAATTGGTTCAAATAGACTTATTAAATCTTTCTTTTCCAGTAACGTAGATAATTGAATTCTTAAGCATTATGCATTCATTTCGTACACTGACTACACTGACAACGTAACCCACAGCATTATAGTATTTAAGATCATCATGTGGGCTTATTGATAGCACTGTTCACTTACAGGCAGAGCTGTTTAGAAAGTCAAGTCTCAAATGTTCTAATAGTCTCAATTTGAGTCCATAAAGAAAAGCCTCAAGTCACAAGTGTTCATGAGCAGTCAAATATATTTCTTTCAGGCCCCCCAATGCTGACCATTAAAATTACATTTGGCACTTTGACCTTTCAACGCTGGTACATGTTTTAACATAACTGAGATCAAGTCCTTTCAATGCATAAGCCCTAATTTACCCATTATGGAACTCGTGGCGCTGAGAAAACCCAAGCTGCTGATGTGGACTGTGTGACGCTATCGAAAGCTCCAGAGCAAGTGGACCTCAAGGTGAAATGGTTTTGTCAATTAGTTGCCATGTTTATTAGTAACTCGCTTTACCAGTTTGGAAGCTTGTTAGGTTGAGGCATGAATATTTGTGCTTTGAAGTGTCACAGCTCTGGAGTCAGTGGAGGCATTTTTGATGCTAAAGTCTGACTCAAATCTCAGCAGTGGTCAAATGACAAAAGCATCATTTTATTTTATATGGCTTTTTATTTAATAGTGATAGTGGAGAGAGGCAGGAAATGTTAGGACTGACAATAGAGGAGTGACCTGCAGCAAACGGTCCGGATCAGAGCGGGGGCTCGCTGTTCAGAGCATTTGCTCCCATGTGGTATGAGCCACTCATACAGGTTATCAGATCGTACCTGAAAATGTAATATTTGTATGCTTTGCAGTCATATAAGCTCATTGTCAGACGTCATGGAACAATGCTGCCCCTTTGTCACCATGTCAAAGTTTCCTCACAGTTCCAATAACTGTTAAACCCAGTGGAGTTGTCTTGTAAATGAAAGCTATATTTACATTCAGTGTTTATTACCAAAACACATTGTGCTTATTCTTTGCAGTGCTTCATTTCTTGGCACATAACTGCCAGCAGCTGTTGGTGGAATCGAAAGAAACCGTCAGCAGGAAATGCGTTTTGTGTTGCTGCATGCTCGTGCACATGCATGACATACAAACAAAATGGGGATCCACATGAAAACCATTGTTCCAGTGACCACAAACTTCAAAGGGTACTTTGAAAAGGCCGGACTAATATACATGGACCATTTTCATTAGTAAAAAGGAAAGTTTTTTGTTCTTTTTATAAATTGGAAATTGTGGTAACTCTGGTTCCCCATAAGCCCCACATTTGGTGACACAGCTACTTGCAAAGAAGCCGATGCAAATGCTTTAAGAGGAACTATTGTCAGTGTTTTCCCTGAACGGGAGGATCACTGCAAAATGCTCACATGCTTCTTCATCAGTGAAGGAGCCCATGAGAGTGTGGCAGCCTGGCCTATGTGCGTGTTTGGATTTGCAGTGTGCTTTTCACAGGGCAGCACACATACGTCAGCGTTTCCTGCTAATTGGTGTCCACAATGCAGAGCAGGAGAGCGATAGCAATCTGCACGCGTGATTGTGCGTGTGTGTTTGTGTAACTACCACCAACAGTGAGCCAGATCTGTTGGGCCTCAGTACAGCTGGTGGTGTTGAGTCGGCATGTTGAGGTCGCAGCACCGGTGTTGGTACCAGACCTCCATCTGGTCGTGCCAACGGAGAGCAACGCCAATCTCTCACTACATCTGATTCTATCTCAGCGCCTCCAGATTGGATTTGGCTTCGCCGCGGACCTCCCCACATTCAGAACACATTATTTTTTGCACATCATGTGTTTCCCATTAAGTGGTGTTTGTTTGGCAGATTAGGCAGAACCGAGCAAAGCAAGTGCGGTGGTGGACATTTATCCTGTGCACTGGCTTGAGATCAGTATCTACTACCCAAATTCTAACCTGAACTGTATGTACTCCACAAGACCTGTAACCTGTACTCCACAAGTGTAACAGCGGCATCTCGCCAGCAGATGGCAGAAAGGACACGTGCGCGGTCATATTTATTTGCAGCCTGCTACAGATGTTGGCTGTTGATGTGTAGTTATTAAACTAATTTGGATAGATGGGAGTAGATTGCTTCATGAGAACTTGTTTAGTTGTTTTGCTGCACATCTGACAGCTGTGTGTATCTGATTCTCATAGACGTGTTTTCGCTGTGGTCCTCAGTGACAACATGCTCCGAGTTGTTTTGGATATTAAAAGTGGGTGAAATCCAGCTAAAAAGTATTAATTGTACAGACTGGTTTAGCTAAACTGTGGTAGTCATCATCTTCATGCTGCAGGAAACAACATTTAGATGCATGAAGGGTCAGAAAAATCGGGGTAATAACTATTTGAACTAATCTGCTCCTGTTAAAGGGACCCGTGTATCCAGTGAGAGTTGGCAATAACTGGAAACAAAAACATTACGTGCACTTAAATTAACCTGTGAGCGCACTATCTCTCCAATCAGATCTGAAAGGATCTGGCGTTGATGTGCTGCTCTCCTCTCCCTCATCTCTCGTCTTCTCTCCCTGTGACTCTGTGACTCATCCAAGCTTTGCCCTCTGCTTCTTTTCTGTGCATTTGTATGAAGCGGGTCATATGGCGCGCACGTAACGGAATGCCAAGGTTTTCATTCAATGCATGTCATAGAAAGTGGGCGTACATGTGGTCTTGTATGTTTTGGATCAACACATGTATCTGTTGTGAGAATCTCTGGGCAAACCACAGAATAGATTATTGACAGAAAACACTGGAGTGTTGATTTCTAGCTGTTTAACAGCTTCCACCGGCCAGATTGACCCTCTGGGAGAAAGCGAGACAAACTCGCCTGTTGTTCTCCCCATTAGCCAGCACCAGTTGTTGATTAAGTTTCAATAGACTCTCACTAGTTGCTTTCCTCCGCTTAGCCTCCTAATAAATGCCTGGGATGATTCGGCTGCGATTGTCTTCCCTCATCACTGCAAATGACCGCTGAGTGCTGCTGCACTGTGAAATCAATAGCCTTGGCCTATCAGATCCTCAAACACTTGCAGATTACTGATGAGAGTGATTTGAGGTGTTTAGCCGTGGATGTGTGTGTGTGTATATGTGTGTTTTGGCTGCGTATGTGTGGGAGAGAGACTGAAAGAGCGGGAAATGAAGGATGACAAAGATAATGATTGTGTGTGTGTGTGTGTGTGTGTGTGTGTTTTTCTGCATGCTTTTTGTTGCTTTAGCTTTTATCTCTTTGAAAATCTCCTTCTGTACAAATGACAGAGATTTCCTCTTCCCAGCAGAGCGAGGGCTAAAATCGATGTCAGCTAGCAGTCTGTTGCTAATCAAAGTGAGTAGTTGTCCCCCTGTTGCAGACAGAAGCTTTACTCCTCATTTTTTTTAGGGCTGTGTAATTGGCTTGAGCCGATACATGCTTGAAAGAATGGAGACAATGCGTTTTTGTCCATAATTCAGTGTTGTTTTGTGGTACATAAAATTCACCGGGCCAGAAGCGGATGAGGATGTCAGTGGAGAGAATAAGACTTTATTTCTTACCCTCATTCAGTGCATGTATGAGCAATTCCATAATTTGCTATTCCCTTTGTCTTGAGTCAGCTGCCTTTGGACGGAGAGCTTGCGGTGCCTTGCGAGTCAGAGGCAGCGTGATTCATCATTTTGGTAGCGTACTCCATAGAATTTTTATTCCAGTTTCACCCTCTATCTTGTTTTGCTTTCTTCTGCATTACTAAGCTACGTTATTTCAAAGATCTTTTCATCTTATCAATGTGTATGTTTGTACACAACAAAAGGCCATAAATCAGATCTGCATTTGCTCTCTGCATAATGTATCTTGTGTTTGGATGAGGAAATGTGGGTGATCTTATGAATAATACAAGCTGCTCAGTCTTCGATGCCAGTGCAGATAATAATAAAGCAGGCTTCTAGCAACGTGGGCCAACCAGGAGAGCCAGAAAGCCTGGTACATTAGCTGTGGATGGCTGGTGATAAATCAGGCATTCATCGAGAGGATTACTTGGCACAGGGAGCTCCCATCGGAGGCCTCCCGGAGCTGTGCCATACGGTGAGGCAAGGCATTTAGAATGCCCTCCTTACCCGGTACCACAGGTCTCCAGGGTGGCTTTTAATCGCCACAAATGGGCGGCGATAACAACTGGCTGTATTTCACGAGCTGTCCGATAGTTACGGCCTCCTGTAGCTTTTACGACAAGGAGATGTCAGGTTCCTGGCATAATTGGCTCTTCTATGGGGATTTTATGAGTCTGTTTACTCTGTGAGGAGTACTTGTCTCTGGGACGTGATGCTCTCCTAAGGGCCCGTTGGGTTGGCTGTTTGATATACTTTCAACTTGTGTCTGCGTAGGGGGAGGCTGTCTAATGATCAGATACTGTATCGCCCACTGATTGATGTGCCTCAGGGCCAAAGTCTGGGGTTGTTGGAGTTATCGGAATCTAAATCTGACCATCTTCATTCGCGCGTTCCGAGTGGGGGACAATAGAGTTGGAAACTCACCTCTGTCACTGCGCTGATGGATGGCAGCTGTCTGGGCTAATCCAGGGCTATTTTTCATACATTTCCATACAGCAGTAGCCGGTGGGGGAGGGGTTTGCGTCACTGTCTTGGAGTGAATCCTCCCAGTTGAGTGAGTGAAGTGTAAGTAACCTCTTTTCTTGTCTTTAACCAGGCAAGCTTGTAGTTGATCCTCCCAGCACATGTTTCTGTCACAGTGCAAATCTCCTACAACCCACGGCGATGCACACACACATCTCGCGGTGTGTAGCAATAATTTATACGCTGAGTGTTGACCTGCCGCGCATGGAAACATCATCAGCAGATGAGAAAACATTAAACATAATCTGCGTCTGTGCAGAAAATCCCGATGCATCTTTCAGCCCAACGAGCCATGGCGGAATGGGCTTTGTCTTCTGATTTTCGCTTCTCGTTTGATGTTTAAGTATGATGATGATGTGATAAGAGCTCATCTTCATATGTCTGGGATTGTGTCGTGGGTCCTGCACATTAAGTCTCAGAAGTATGCCAAGTCATTATCTCATACTGCTCCTTTAATCTCCTATCTTACTGTCAGAAAGAGTGTTCCCGGCTCGGGATGAAGCACCAGGGCCCACGGCCAGTCGCATGCGAGAACTTGAAGCTAATAATCACCTACAGTGTGATTCAATGCGATGAAAGACTGCAGTGGGACACAAAGGAAGCCGGTGATGGTGACGGTGTTCAGGCTGGCAAAACTGTGGCCAGCTAATAACCATCCTACGAATATGCTGAAAGGATTATTCACAGAACTAATTCAAGTAATAAATGTGTTTGAAACTCTCTGCCTTGAAGCTTCATCCATGGAACAGCAGTGACAGCGACGCTTTCTCAATCTGTGTTCTCGTCTGCTACTTGCGTCCTCGTGGATTTGTGAAACGTCATTCATGGCCCAAGTACCGTCCCAGTTCAAAGTCCACATTCAGCAAAGACGGGCTCAAATGTCCGGAGGTGTTCTTGCTCCACCAATTCCATCGAGGGTGCTCTGGGAGCTGATTGTGTGTGCTTGGGGTAGACGAGTATCCGTGTATACCGTCAGCAACGGAGAAAGTCAGCCAATCCCACATGTTTTAATTTTGGCACTACAACTGTGTCATTGTGTCACCAAGTTTATTGTAAGATTTTTTTAATCAGCCATTTAGATTCAGAATATTTCTTCATTTTATACAGAAATTGCCAAAATTCACTAGGACACTAATGTGATTTCAACCTGGGTCTACTTTGTATTGAAAACGGCCGTACGGGTGCGTTGTTCCGAGTTCCGAGTTAAAGATTAAGAGCAAAAGGAAGTCGCAGTAGTAGTTTTTGGAGCGTTTTGACTTAAAAGGGCTTTGTTGCAGTGCTGACGACTAGGCTGCACTAGACTTAAAGGGCTAACCCTGCTAAGTGAAAGCCACATTCTTGTAGGTTATTATGTTGTTGTTATTATGATGAGTGTTTTTTGATACTGTCCATTGTAATAATAATAATAATTTATAAATAATTTACTGATTTTTGTTCAGTGAAACCAACAATAGTGTATTTGAAAGAGATCTGGTCTACATAAAGTGAAACATTCCTGGTGTCTGCCACTGTATGTAGTTGGTACTACCACTAGGGGGAACTGAAGTCAGGAATTTTCAGGTTTGCCTCATAGTGGCTCTCAGTTAAGAGTTTATTAGGTACACCTAGCTAAAACAATCTAATATAACAGTCCTGCAATAAATCCTACCTTTATGAAGGTTATAATGTTCATGATGATCATAACATTGAATAAAACAACTTGAACAAAAATGTAACATAACCATTCTGAGGGGAATTTATTTATTGCAGGACTGTTGTATTAGACTGCATTAGTTTAAGCTAAGTGTACCTAATAAAATAAAAATGTCTATTAAAAGGGCTCTTATTCAATTACTGGATTGTGTGTCACAATTATCCATGCTTAAAAATTAAAATAATTGACAGTTGTCACAGATCCAGCCCCTAAAGCAGACATTTGCTTGCTGTCCTCCGACCACTTCTATTTACGAATCGTGCATTGTGTTGTGTGACTGTGCATAAGTAAAGAGGGTAGCTGGTTCAATATCCAGTCAGTCACTTCCTTTCTGTCTCCTTTTCCTTTTTTTAACTTTGTTGTTGTTTTGCCTCAGCGAGCCTTCACCAAAACACGCCTCTGCACTCCCCTCTAATCTCCAGCATGGTAGTGCTTTGGTAACCGCACAGTCCCAGCACACCACATTAAATATTTATGATGATAAATATCCATGATGTTGGAAGAAAGGAGTGCATGTGTGAGTGTATATAAATGTGTGTGTGTGTGTGTGTGAGAGAGAGAATGTCTGTTTGGAGGTGATGGAGTGTTCTTGGCTTGACAACTGTGATCACTAGTGACTCTGGCTGATGCCACGGAGCAGACAGCGGGAAGACAGCACATTGTTCTACAGGTAGAGTGTGAGTCGGTCTGTCTGTCTGTCTGTCTGTCTGTCCGTCCCATAATACCAGCATAAAAATGAGCAAACAGCAGTCACCCTATTGTCTTCACGTTTCCTCACACTCGTTCCCTGCATGACACCATCAAACTCATAGACTCCCCTGTGCTTTGTAACACACAGTTGTCTATCAGTGACACGTTCATGTGTATGTGTTTACCCTTGTGTGTGTGTGTGTGTGTGTGTGTGTGTACGTGTCTGATTCTGTCTCTGTGTGTGGTCACATGCTGTGCTGTGGTGCCGCTGCACCTGTTTCATGTGTCTTAACGTGCTCATCATTTCAGGAAGCCTTACAGGTCCCAGTGCCCCAGACATAAACACACATACTGACACACACACACACACACACACACACACACACACACACACACACACACCTGAGGAATAATTAAAAAGGCAGCCATGTAGATAAGAGGCCAGTGTACCTGAAGGAGTGTCTCACCCACAGCCTTCATGTCGAACACGCTGGGATTAAATGTTCTCTGTTTCCTCAGTCACTTTTTATGCACACACACATACACACACACACACACCTACACACACACACCCACACACACACACACACACACCTACACACACACACACACACACACACACACACATACACTGCACCCAATTATGGTGCTTGACAGTCAAAGGAAACGTGGGCATTAAAATCTAAAGTAACTACATACTACATGGTGCCATTTGGGGGAAACAGTGCTATCTAAAGGTTTGGTTCACCAAAATTACTAAAAACTTGTATTTTACATGCAGATAGTTTTGGTTTTATTTTCCCATGATGTCGTCTTTTCGCCCCAATGCAATGGAGGTCAATAAAATTTGTTTGAGGTGCTCATAGCATTGAATAAAATGACATCTAAATAATTCAATAGCAACATCTCTTGTCAGAAACAGTGTCCTTGTTATGAGCATCTCAAAATCTTGACAAATTAATAATACAAATATAATAAACTTTATTTGCAAAGCACTTTTCTTAACATGCTTTACAGAAAAAACCCCAGCAATAAAGACAAAAGCATTTGTTTGACTGGATACCATAGAGGCAAGTGAGGAAACATCTTGTTGTTGTAGTTTTGGGTGAAGCAACGCTTTAACTTTTCTATTTTTATTAAAACAAATAACTATTTCCCCAAATCCCAGACCATAAAATACATAATTACAATAACTAATAAATGCAAAGCTGCCGTGCTGAGACAGCAAACATTTCAAAGGAAAATCAGCGTGTTTGCATATCTAGTTGTAGCATGTCGTCAGTGTGTAATTGAGGATGCTGTTATCATGGCTGTCAGAGCACTGAGAGCCATTAAAAGGCCAGTCTTTTATGACATTCTGTATTATGGATGCCTTGTGCATGCAGTTTCATCAGAGGCCGTAAACATTGGCCCAGTCAGCAAACCCCACTCATTAAGAGACATTTAAATGTAATTATTTATTGATGCCTCTTATGATCTATTGTCCTGGCTGCACCAGTGTGGGCTTTTATTTTTCATGTTGTGAGACCTGGTCTCTGAGATTGCCCAGGTTAACAGCTGTCTTAACTGTTGCAGAGATAATTAACGTCTCCTTTTTGGCAATCTTAGAAAGGGCAAAGGAAGAGGGTTGTTCTATAAAATGGAGAAAAACATTTTTTATTTTGCCTTTTTAATAAGCTCTGAGGCGCTCTAACAAGCTGGAGTCTCTAATGGAAAAACTTTCCGGAAAAATATTCACAAACACCACCGCTGGCTGTTGTTTGTTTCATGTCTTTGAAAAGGTTTGTGCAGTTTATCTTCAGCAACACCACGGATCCAATGCAAGATGATGAAAAGTCACTTGCTAAGAGAGCTAAGATTTAAATATTCCCTACAAACTAAGTATTGCTCAGTAATTCATAAAGGGTTTAAGAAATAAACACACATTTGACTAGTGTAACTACATGCGTAATAAATAGATGATTTCATGGACCATGTAAAGTTTTATTGGCCATTTTACGAGAGAATTTGATAGAGCGCCAATGAAACTCTCCCATTTGACATTTGCTACAGCCAAGATGATAAAGCTGTTGAACCGACATATTTTATGAAAGACATTTTTGCTCACTTAAGGTTTTATTGGACTACAGGAAGCCACAGACAGGCTCACATAGCCACGATGGGCCGTGAACTGGAGCTGACGAAAAGTCATCAAGAGTTCAAGAGCTATCAAGGGAATAAATTAGACCATTTTCTCAGAATAAGAGCTCATATCCCCACAGAACCTTCACACTTACTGTTGTGCCAAACCTTACCCTTGACATTTCAGCTGGCAGTGGCACTATGTGTGGACATTCTTGCTGGAAGCGACATGTCTGCAGAAAGCTCAGTGAGATTGATTTTTATGGGTACTCTATAGCTAATGATCTGTATATGCTGTCATTCCTTGTGTAGTTTGATGATTTTTGCCCCTGTGACTATCGCACCCTAAGTCAAATAATCAACACAATCCAAACTAAAACACGACTTAGAGTCTGCAGCCATGCAAGCAGCTGTGTGAGGCAGTACTTGCAGACAGCGGTGCTTTGAGCTAATTGCTACCGCTGGCATGCTAACATGCTCACAGCGACAACATCATCAGCATCTTAGCAGGTTTAATGTTTACCATGTTCGCCATTCTAGTTTGGCACGTTAGTGTGTGAACATTTGCTTATTAGCACAAAACACAAGGTACAGCTGAGGCTGATGGGAATGTTGTTGGTTGAGTTTATGAGCAAAACCTGCAGACATGTTGGATATATTAAAACGCTGACCTGATTATGTTGCTAGGTGAAAAGTTAAGGAATTAAGGAAGTTATTATAATTCATCCTGAGGGGAACATGAATGTCTGTACCAAATGTCACTGCAATCTATCCAACTGTTGATTTCGACATTTGACTCTCACAGTGGCACTAGAGGAAAAGACGGGGGACCTTTGCCAAAGTTTTAGGGTACATCGTCGGGAACCATGACTCTGTTTACTGGATTTTGTGGCAATCTTAAAAAGCAAAAAGAAAGAAAAGTAAAATCTTTGACCTGCTGGTGGCGCTACATGAATGTCAGGGGAATCACCAAAGTCACAAGGATTCATAATAGGGAACATGGATATCTGTCTAAAATGTCATGGCAGTCCAGCAAATAGTTGCCGAGATATTTCACTCTGGACCAACGCAATAGACTTGCCAACAGGCCGACATTTCCTTTGAAGTTGCTCCATTTCTGTATCACCAGTGGTGGTTATGGCCTATTTCAGCCCGAGGCATTTGGAAGATGCTGCCAACAGATGTTGTTGTTCCTTCAGGTGCTGGAGGTTTAGATCAAGACCAAACAGCAAAGACATGCTGGATCTAAAATTAGATACGGTCCTGTAGGGAGGTGCATGCACTGCTCTCCATTCACACTTCTAACAGCTTGCTCGTCTCCAGGTGTATGGCCACACAGTGTTATCAGAGGAAAATCAAGCAAAGGTAATCAGAAGCACAGTAGGGGAGGTTGCATCTCAGTGTGCATACATGCTTGATAGTAGATAGTGTTATAGATAAATAATGCCTTTTCTTGCATGAGGAGGGTTTTGAAGTCACGTTGCTTCTCAAACGGAGAACCTAAAATCTCATATCTCCCACACACTCCCTGCACCTCCTCCTCATGCTACTATATGTCACACTGGTCACCAACAGTAGCAAGTCTATTTTTAGTCTCTTCTAGCTCACTATTGCTGTGTCATCTCTATCAAGGTTAAATAAGCAATCAGATCAATCCAAATCTACCAAAAATGGATGAAAAATACACTCAACCTGTAATTTTTCAAAAGAGCTCCACTTACACAGGCTATATATTACACAAACAATTTCTTATGTGACATTAAGGATGAATAGATGAGGGGTTGGGGCTCTCGTCGAGGATCAGAAGGGGTCTAGCTGATTATAGGCGGATCCAGAGGGATTGGCCTGCCTCAGCAGATAAAAGAGGTCGGCAATACAGAGACAGGCTCCATCCATCAGACACAGAGGTGGCACGTCAGCCACTTTTGCACAGCACTGCAGGCTGACGGATAGCTCCGCCGCTGACATGAAGACATCTGAGGAGCTGTCATTGCCAAAGTTCCCCTGTAGCCAACTGGGAGGACAGTGGCTAATCAAAATCAATGGGAGCGGGTGGCCAGAGAGAAGTTGGGCAGACTGTCACTGAAGTTAACCTTGATATGTCAGGAAGTTACTCTAAGGTTTGTAGCCGAGGTTGCATTTGCACGCTGCTGGGAGAGTGCTAGTATCGTACAGTAAATTTCCTTAACAGCCTGTCAATGCAAGCAAATCAAGACCTCGAATCCTGCGAGACCTTCTCCTTACACTGCTACAGAATCGAGTCAGTGGATTGTTGTGATTGTACAGATGCTGCTGTGCATTCTTAGCTGCGTGGAGGCAAAATAATGGAAAATAATATGGATGTTATGTTAGAATTCTTTATAATTAGGCAATCAGTGGTACTTTGTTCCCATTTACCATCTGTGCACTGTGTGGATCATTACCATACTGTGCCAGGTTTTGTCATAAGTCTGAATAGAGAGGTAGCCGTTCACTGCCTAATTGAGATGGATATGTTTTAATGACTGGTATCGTTTGGTTGCTGGCTCAAGTCGTATTATGCAGAGAGAGAGAGAGAGATAGAGAGAGAGAGAGAGAGAGGGGGAGAGGAGAGGAGAGCACACAGCTAATAAGGATGCTGAGGCCGAAGGTTACCGTTAAAGCTCGTCTTTGTATTTCGTTTGATTTCTGTGGCCAAGTCAGGGGCCGTTTTTTCTTCTTTTTAATGGGGGAGGCAGTGATTGCGAGTCTAATGGAGGTTCATTCTCCTGCTAGTTAGCTTGGCTGCAGTGGGTTGCTGCTCATTTATAGAGCTAAGGGAGGGCAAGGGTGTTCATAGTTAGAAAGCCATGACATTAGGAGCTAATTTTACTGTACACTGTTTGACAGAGAGCTTACCCTTCTTGTTATTGTCAGAACTGGAAGCCCAGGAGTGTTGCTCCTGCTTATTTAGGGGCATGCACACGGCTCCATTAGAGGATTAAAAGATAAACATAATTAATCCTCTTTGGTTCAATAAATTGCAATATTAATGTTGATAGTATCTCACCCAGTCTGAAGCCTCAACAATCCGTCGCCATTACTGAGTCTGAGCTGTTTTATGATCATTGTGTTGTGCAGAGCTAAAACACCACAAAATAGGTTTGATTTTTACCATAATTGTGACCTGCAGAATAATGGTGGACCCAGAACATGTGGCTGTGCGCTGACCGATGGATGAGTGTGTCGAGTAATGTCACCGGGCCTCATGTACCACAAGAGATATGTGAGTGTGACGACTGCAGATCATTAGGATGCCACAGCTGGGAGAATAGCCTTCAGTCAAACATTTATCTCTGGTCATAGGCACCACAACTGAAAAGTCTTTGTTCGATCTTAGTATGTCTGATGGAAGCCATTCCTTTTCCATGTCCTGTGAAATCAATGTAAAGAATGATTCTGTCAGCCCTCCTTCATCTCCTTCCATGTGAGGAAAAAAAAAAAAACGGACATCTCCGTTTCACCTTGCAATTTTTAAAATGATACAGTTTTTCTCAAAATCATTCCACCTTAGCCTCATTACAGATGCACATATCTGTCACTTCATTTACAAGCCATCAGATCTTTCTCCTCTCTCTCACAACCTACTCTTCAATTAGCTTTGTTATCAGGAGTCTGGGGCTTGACCTGATATAGCGACCAGACAGAGTGTGGCCATCATTTCACCAGACCTTGTTGAAATCGAGGGTACCCCTCCTCTTTCTTCGCCGGCCGAAGTGACACAAGGAAACATTAAATTTCATTTAAGACGGGACCGTATTATTTTGAAGTCCTTGGAGAAATAACACTTGTCTACGATGGAAATGTCATTGGCTTGCCCTTTATGTTTATGGATGGAAGGCCATGTTGTGAAGGTCTATAACAGGAGAACTGTCACTTGGAGTTATTAGATGTAAGAGACTGCAAATAACAAGTGCATTGTCCTCTGGAGGGTACACAGAAAATATGCACCATTACTTAGTTCGAATGGTACTTTAGAAGTAATTTTGAAAAATGTGCTTCAGTTGATAGAAATCAATACTGTACGTATCCGAAGTGTAATTGCCTTCTGTCTATACTGCATCATTGAGTTACTACATGTACAAGACTTTGCTGCTCCTCTTAAAGTTGTATAAGACTTAGTGAGTTTATCTTCCTGCAACAACTCAACTTCTCGCAAGATTTCTGTTTCGGTCTGCCTCTGTAAGGATCCTTCCCATAATGTTGTCAAGAGACTTGAATTACTGGCAAAAACAAGAACTTTTAATGGACGTACTTTTCACGGCCGCAAATGCCAGCAAGGATTACGTTGCAGCCATTGCACCCTTTTAAATCCCAACATTTTATTAAAAATAGGGCCCAGGATTAAAAATACAGTAGTTTCCCTTTTAAGGCTGCGTTTAGACAGTCAATAGCACTGCATTAAAAACTGCAGCCTCTTCATTCATTTCAGTGACTGTCTGACCATGTTGCCCGGATTGGTTTCCCTTTTGGAGCGACTGCAAACAACATATCTCGAAGAACATCTTTGATAAACGATCCATTTTTGCTGGTTGAAGACGTTTAAGGAGACCTGTTAGCAGAAATTACGGCATCGGAAGCCAATTAAAGTTAAACTTGTGTAGCACACATATAAAACCAGCAATACACATTTGATTTGGAGCACATTTATTTTTAACAGGCCAACCAGTGGAGCCTGAACTTTGGAGGCAAGTCTGGCAGGAAATGTGGACGTTCGACATTTCAGATACAGACTGTCACAGCTGCCTTGTTACAGAAGTGCAGGAATGTATCAAGTTTTGTTGTGTAAAATTGTTCATTGAAGTGATACACAGCAACTGTATCCATCTGTGGCTGAAGTTGCCAAACTATCAGTAGTTCTGATAGTTGTACAGAACATGCTGACAAAAAGGGGAAGATTTTAAAAAATCATCATAGTTTTCATTGAGACATTCTTAAAGTCAAGTATAATGTCTCAAAAGAATCCACATCCACAGTCCACCTGCCAGTTATTCCTTTAATTTCCAATCTCGTTCTCATGAGTGGGTCGGCTGGCTTGGAGGGTGGGTACCATTAAATATAAATTAGATTGCTGTGGGTTGCCAGCGGTTGCCATGGAGGAGACCTATCTGTGGGGTTACCAGGCAGGGGAAGCAGTGTGTGATGGTGCCGGGTGGGAGGAGTGGGTGGATGAGCGGGAAGGTTAGAAGATATGGAGTTGATTACTTTGGGTTGCCATGGCGGAGGACACTAATACAGCAATATCCAGCTGGTTTTCTTTGGCTGCAGTGCTCCCATGAACGGGAGGGCGACGAGGATCTTAAAATGAGGATTAGATTGGATTTCATTTTCCAACAGTGCGAAGCCATCTGCTAGCATGTGACGGCAGTTAACAAGTGAGCTTTTTGTCTGCTTTGTTTTGGTTTTCCTCCTTGATTTTCAATTGACCCCCTAGTTAGATGCATATTTGTACAATAATGAGATCCTCTCCCAGTCGCTCATTTTCTCCTTTTGATTACCTCTCTATTCAAATACTTAATTTCTTGCTGCTTCCCCCCCACGCCTTTTCTGTCTGCCTCTTCATGTTTACCTGCGGTGCTGTTCCCTCTGATTGTCTCTCCCAGCGGCTGATGAGAGTGTTGATTGGCTGGGGGTGGTCTCTGGGGTGGGGTCAGACGGGATGGCACTAAGCTGTCCCGTCTCACTGTGTCACAGCAGTCTGCAATCAGTCAGGCAAGGATGAGACGGTGCCTCCTTACTTGCTCACCACTGTTAAGGACACACAAACTCACACACACTCTCTTTTTCATTACTGTGGTGCTCGAACACACAGGGAAAAGTGGGATTGAGGTGAAAAGAGGGAACAAGGAGTGAAGAGAGTTTGACACAGCGAGAGAGGCAGAAAAAGAAATCATAAACAAGCACTTTAATAGAACATGATAGCACTGGAAAAATGCAGTCTGACAATGGAAGAAAGAGAATGGTGGAAAATGAGAAATATAAAAGGAAATGGAGAGTGTGTGTGGAGTGCAGAAATATGAAATATTTGCCCGTCCTTTGAATAATATCCTACCTCATTGATGTCCAGTGAGATAATAGCCGCGAGGCAGGCACAACAAAATACAGATGATAACGTCTCATGTCCACAGCTGTGTAATTAAGCGATATCACTGACAGATATGTATATAATAATATTACCGATGCCATCAAAGACTGAGGCTTCATTTCCCCGATGCGCAGAGGAAGAGAAACAAACATCAGCCATCCGTTTGATTTCCTCTCCTTTCTGCTGATCGACTGCAATCCTATCGCACAAAGAAAAAGGAGAGATGGAGCTCTTTATTATCCATCAGCCCAGGGAGCACATTAACATAAACAGCACAGGGTTATCTTCCAGAGCTTAGTTAATTGAAGTTAATCAGAGTTTGTGTTTCCACGTGTCGCAGTCGTTGCCGGGGTGGATGGGTCTTTGTTCCCTGCAAACACCTTTTAAGGTTCTTAATTAACCATCCTGACACTCTGACATGGGACTTCTTCTCCAGATCGGCCTTGACAGTTAATTAAAGTCTGAGGGAGGGAAGTGTGTGGTCTGAGGCGGAGGTAGTACACCGGCATTGACCTGATCCGATAACACCTCCAAAAACAATGAAAATACTGTAGTAGGGGGTGAGAACACGAGCGCGAGTACCGAATCAGTCGCCCCTGACTAATTCTAGAATTGGGCTGAATTTTTGCCAGATTGGTTGTTGACATTCAGTTTGATGGGGAACACGACGCCTGATCAGTTGCCTGAACAAGCAACGAAAATGCAGAAATCTCGTTTGGCTGTGTTGCAGTTTGAACAGGTCTTCTTCCATCACAGATGCTGTCAAAACATCCATTATTAACTGTAGTGAGCTTGTTTTAATATAACTGGAGCAGTACTTACAGCTAAAACTGTAATTCTGACTTGGACTTAGTCTTTATCCGCATTTTCCCAACCATGTGTGGGCTCTGTGTTTTTATTTTTTAATTTCTTGCTTGCTGTTTGTAAATTGCATCTAGTAAGGCTGCCTTTCTCTATTTAGTCAGCATTGTCTTGTTTGAATAACTTTTTATTGGAACTTTCACAAGACAAATCCGATCATAGTTTCTGTGTTGTCTCATCTTTCTTTTGCATGCCTCTCCTTTGCTTCTTTTCCCACAATTCTTTGCCATTGCACAGCATTCCCAGTGGAATTTCTGTGATGTTAAAGAATTCCCTGAGGTCTATACCAGAAGGCAAAGTCGGGGAATTTAAATAGGTTATCTACCGTAGTCAGAAAATAGCAGCTAATTCAATAAATAGGTTACTTTATGGAATCACTGTATACCTGAATTTATGTACTATACTGTGAAAACTTATTTAGGGCTTAGGATAAGCCCTAAATTCCACTTCTGGCACAAATCCACATTCCTTGAAGATAGGTGGTTTAACGAACGCGTTTTGACTCATGGCCTCGAGTCAACAAACATGTACAATAGATTTGTCCTTTATACTACAGAGTGGCTGGATTTTTGGCCGTTTACAATAATTATTTTTCCCTACAATATTAAATGTTTTGTATGCAGATCAAACAGTCCAGTGTCTAGTTTAATGTACTCTACAACAATGATGCGCTAATGTTAGCTGCTTAATGTCACCACACGTATGTTTTATGCATTCTGTTGTTTCTCTGGTAGGTTTCAAATCTCTTTATGCAAAAATTACGCTGCCTGGTCAATTCTCCAGTTTTACACGGCAGTCATTTTCAGCGCATTCAGTTCAATTATTAATCTGATTGTTCCTCTTCATCTGATTTCTAAACTTGTTTTACATTTATTTCATGTGGTTTTATACTACATTGTCTGAACAGTGCTCTGGAAGCAGGGCCCTGGTGAGGGAAAAAAAAGACATTTAATCCCCTTTGTGACTTTTCTGAGAGTCACATAAACCAGGAAACGCTTCAAACCAGTGTTCTGATTACATTTGAAGTCATAGACTCAGACACCTGGGCCCCAGTAGGATTGCTGACTGTCTAGAATAAAAAACGTTTCATCCTCTTCGTTTTTCTTACAAAAAACCCCCAGAGAGGATGAAGTGCCTCTGTCCTGAATGTGATGTGGCTTTGGCACTACAATTGAGCTAAGAACCCTTTGCTAATTCTCCCAGTTTATTCAGTGCATGTTGTTAAAAACTGCGCGGTATGCTTAATAAACCACGGGCGCCATGTTTTATTACCGCACGTTAGATCTGCAGGTCAGCAAATAGACCTAATGGTGCAAAAAATCAACATAAAACAGGGACCATATGCAGTGTCCTATGCCTGGATGTTTATGATCCTTGAGCACGAGATATATTAAATCACCTCTTATAATCAGGGCCATTGCCATTGGTCGTGTATAAGATGAGTTATATGAGTTATATTCCTCATATTGCTTGGCTGTCATCCCCTTCATTCTGTCCCCCCTCACAAACCAATGTGAGGCTATCAGCAGCGACCTTGCCACTGCTCCCCAGCTCCAGGTGGAAGTGATAGATACTCACTCTCTATGACAGCCAGGCCTTTTTGTATAAGAAAAACCATATTGATTCATGAGCCAATAAACACAGACACAAGCGGTTTTGCCTCAGCTACCCCTCCCCTTCTATTTGGGTGTATCTTCTCCTTGTATTTCTTTTTTCTTTTTGTCCAGTCGGTGAGATAGACAGAAGTAAAGTTCCCGTCCTTATCAGAGGATCAGCACTGTGCCAGGCTTGATGGCAGGAACAATGCAGGGTCAGCGGGAGGAGGTGCATCAGCCACCGATGCCGGGGTCTTATCATGGCGTGCTCCATCAGTGGCTGCCAATCACGCGGCTCTCAGGCCACCTACAGAAAGAATGGCCTCAGCCTTGTGTTTCTGAGGTAAACAGGCAAGGTGCCTCCTCCATCCTGAAGGCTCCCTCTTCTCAATGGATTAAATATCGATCATAACAATCCTGAAAACGGAGTTATTATTTTCACCATGTGGCATTATAGAGGTCTCTGGCAAGTTTATATTGGTGTCATGAGTCACAATGAAATAAAAAAAAAAAGCTGTTTTAACTGCAGGTCGTCTTCTTTTATATTAAAGTCTCATTGATTTTAACTCTAAAGGTAAGTTGTTTATTTATGGTGCGTAATTCACATTACACCAGTATATGTACTTGCACTAGAATTTCCAGCCAATTATGCCACCATCACTTTGTGAACGATCTGATGCACCATCCCTCCTATTCTATTAAATCTAACAATATGACACAAGAGGCCAAAGGATTTGGGGAGCATTTAAGCTCACGTTAGGGAGTGAATTGCTCCTGTCCTTTATCCCCCAATCGTTTCTCCACTCCAGTACATTAATAACAGGATGATGGTTGTTGGTGGAGGTGAATGGCAATCTATAACATAATGCATACTCACATTCAGCACTTCTAAGTTACTTTTTAATGTTTAGGATTAATCTGAATGACTGGAATTCGAAACAGGCCTGCCATTAATAAAAGCCTGCTTCAGTTAAAGGCCTGGTACCTTCTGCAGTTCATGTAAATAAAGGCCCCAATCGCTATCTGAGGAAATACGGTATAGAAACATCAAAGATATATGTGAGATATATGCACTGAAAAAAGATAGTAAGTGGACCTTGAGTTAAGATTGTGTTGTTAAACCCTGTTCCCAAAGTCAAGAGTTAACTTTCATGCTAAAATGAAAAATGCAGTTATTCAACTGACCGAAGTGATTTCATTCGTAAATAAAACAATATTAGATAAATAAGTCTTTATAAATTACAATTTAAAGTAATATGGTGTGGCCCACCTGTGACTAGATGTCACGTGGTGTGAAGATGGATGGGATACATGTCCATTCTTCAGGCTTGTATGGTGCTGTTATGCCATTACCATAGCAACCTAGTATACAGACTCACTAGGTTAATCATGCAAGATAATGCAATTTAGGGTGTACAGCCGCTCCTGAACATCAACTTTGACAAATAAATTAACTAAGGTTTTCGCCAAACAGTACATTTTTAAAAATATCATAAATCTTGATTTGGAATATTCTTACAGTCCAGATGCCTTATAGCCAAGCACAAAGATGGAAAATTGGATTTTCAGTGGAATGTGCCTTCTGGCTTGCATTTGCCTGGTTAGCATAGAGTCTCTTTCTGAAATGCCAGGTGGCGTTTCAGGGTGCTTTTTAATAGCATCGTGGTTCCAGACACACTATTGATTTCTAGAGCATTTCTCATCAAATAATAAAATACGCCTGGCGTGTCATTACACTACATTTCACATGTCCTTATAGTGACCTTTGTTTGCTAACGCGATAGCTGAGAGTAGCTGTACCTGAATGTCACATTGATTAGGATTGGATGCTGTTGCTTAGCATGCTTTGCCCATTGCTCCTTATTGGTGAAATAAGGCGCTGTCACTGACAGGGACAGCAGTCCGTCATGATTAGTGTTCTTGCAGTTTCATTGCAAAAGGGTATGTGCCTGGCCAATTCATAACCTGCTGGGGCAGCTGAGTGAGAAATAAAAATAATATGTGTCGTTTCCACCAACCTTCATGTAGCCAAGCACTTTTAAAATGTAGCTTCCATATATTTCCCTAATATATGATTTATTAGAGTTTATTGTCATTAATTTGTGCTTTTTTGTGATGTTATTTAAGATACAGTGGCACATTTCACTGTGTAGTTGATCACATTAAGCTGCCATGGATGCATATTTTAATACAAATGCAGTGTTTGTTTAATTCATGCATTGTTTTATTGGTCCTGCTACATACAGTCAAGCTGTGGATTTAATCTAGAATATTGAAAAGCCATCCACTCATCTTTTCATTAGGGGAAAAAAAAAAGAAAGAGATTTTTTTCTTATAGTGGAATCGTTCACCAATTTATCCTAATGATATCGCTTGACATTATCTTAACCGGGTGACTGTAACGTTCCATGTCTGCGGTAGTTTCAAAAATCGAATTATGGCTTAAATGCAGCTAACCTCAACACAACAGGAGCATATCCAATCACATTTGTGTGAAAAATGAGATGGGCCATATTTTCAATTACATTTCGGCATAAAGGGATTGTTAATCCTGTCTCCTGTGCTGCCAGAAGCTGTTAATGAATTTGCTTATCCTCCAACATACTGATGTGACTTGCATCCGCGTGGGGTGGGGGGGGCGAAGAAAGAAAGCTGTCTTTTTCTTTGTCCTCCTCACACAATGCTGTGTCTGACTGTAATAGATGCAAATCTATTCACAGCAAGGTTAAACAGTTTGTTTTGCTGAAGCTGCCGCTCTGTTTATGTACAAAGTTGTATCAGATGATCTCATATGCTAAAGCCTCGAGCCATGATTTGCAGAATGCCGAAGCCTCCTCTGCCGGCTTTGTCTGCTTAATGCTTTATTAGATTGAAGATATTTTCTCATTCTGAAATATATTTTCACAGCTTTTACAACAAAGAGCACAAGAGCTGGGACAGGCGAATAAAGAGTTTTTCTCTGGTTGTACGGTTCTGGTAATTCTTGTTGTTATGGATTTAGAAACTTCCCCAAAACTTAGTGTCTCCCACAGGTTGAAAAGGTATTGTTCGCCGCTTGTGCTGGTGAGAAACTCAGAAAACTCTTGACATTTGAAAGCTGGCAAACTGTATGCATTCACAAACCTTCTTCTGCAATAAAAATAAAGAATATTGGGGCTGCAATCAATAATTATTTTCATTGTTTGGTCTATAGAATATCAAAAATATTCAAGTTTTGACAAGGTGACATTTTCAAAACCCAAAGTTTAAAAGGTGTAAAACACAGAAAAACAGCAAATCTTCATATTTGAGAAGCACAAAAAACTGAATGTTTGCCATTTGAGCTTAGTTAGACAACTATAATGATGAATCGAAACTGCATATTAATTATCTGTTGATCAATTAATCAATTGTTTCAGCTCTAAAACATTTTATTTTCAAACCTGTGAAAATCCTCATGTCATTACTGGCAGACTGCCCAATCAGTCAGGTTTGCTAACAAGCCAAGATGAAAGACCTGCATGACATTATCATGAACATTGAACGAGACAGGGGAACGTATTTGCTTACTAATGTTACACAGCTAAAACGTTTGTAACCACAGTAGCAGATGTTTCAGAAATTATACTCATTTTTCAGAGACAGTAGCGCCGGGATCTCAGATTGCAAGTCTAGAAAGAAAGTTTGGGTCTCACCAAACTGTTCAAACGAGGTCCCGCCTCTGACTTGGCCGTAAGCCAATCATAGCTTCGGATGGCGGGGTGGCACCTGGGGTGGCCAATCAGATTCCAAGG
>JAVQJF010090079.1:0-31083 GCA_036023855.1 Gadopsis marmoratus
ATAGTGCGGTGGTTGCCGCGTCTCAAAAACCGTTGCCTAGAGGCTGTGAACAACTACACCGGCTGAAAGCCGGTGTGTCACCGCCCCCCCCCCCCCCCCCGCTGCTCCGCAGGCTGCCACCGGAGTCTGGCTGTCGGTGAGGACGTGGCGTGGCGGAAGCCCCGGAGAGCAGCAGCAGCAGCAGCAGCGGCAGCAGCACAAAGAGAGGCTCCCTGCGCAGACTCGCTGACACGACCGCGGCTCGGCGCTTCCACGTGGACCCCGTCGTTGACCAAAACACTCGGCTCTCTGCGTGGCAGGCGGGGAGCGCGCGTGCCGCCGCCGTTGCGCAGTGCAGACCGGTGAGAGGCGCGCGAGCAGGGCGGTGCGGGGCGGACGTGTTCGCCAGACCGTGAACCTGTGAGCGCAAAGGCGGCCGAGTATTAACGCTCTTCTACTCTCCACGGCGACCGCGGCAGACGGGTAAGGCTCGCTGTCTCCCCGCGGCCACGTGAGGAGCGTCGCTGTATTTCTCCGGATGTCGACCTCGGCGACGGAGGCACTGCGCGTTGCTTCGGTCCGCGCGCGCACATTTCAACGAGGCTACTGTTTAACGCCGCACCTAGCCGACCGTTAAACGGGCCTGTTAGCGTCAAAAGCAGGAAGACAACAGGAGCGGCTCCGTGTTTACAGTGTGTGTGTGTGTGTGTGTGTGTGTGTGTGTGTGTGTACACAGGCTGTAACAGCGCTGGTGTCAGCCGAGGGTCGCGTGGCTGTGAGTTAGCATCGCAGCACACGAGGAAGCTGCCGCCGCACAGCTAGTCTGTTACTCTGCGGCGCACCGTGACGTTACACATCCAGAAACCAGCATTTTGATCCACGTGACGTCCGCATCTGACACGGGACACACACACGGGCGTACTCAGTCAGCACAGTGGACGGTGGGGATGGGCTCTGCTTATGCACACATGTAGAGGTTTTAATTGATTCAGCAGTGATGGAGCATGAGGTCCACCCTCTGTGGAACTCGTAAAGGCTGCAGGATTGCAGAACTGCTATGCAGTATTTACACGATGATGTCACATGTAGATTGGCCATTTGGCAGCTAATAACACAAATGAGTACTTGGTTATGAGTATGTAGGCAGGTACTCTGAGCCAGTAGCCCTGTGGAAATGTACAGCATCACGAAGCCACCACCCCTGAAACTCCCTATGTCCCAAAGAGGGAGTATTTGTATATTTTAGCGTTTTCATTCTCCAGCCACCAAAAGAGAGGCTACACGCTGGGCATAATTTGTTCAGATACAAATCTGTGTGGGAAAATACTTTGTATTCCTGGTCAGTTGCATTATCTGTCAGTAAATCCATGTCATTCTGCACAGATGTGATGTTACAACATGGTTGTGTGCTTGTAGGTGTGTTCATGGAGTCTCACCTGGGCAGGTCGGTCCCATGTGTCCTGTCCCTGTTCCTGTTTATACACTTGTGCCTGGCTGCACCAGGTGTACCTGGGACACAAAGGTAATCCCACCTTTACAACACCGGATATTTGAAGCAGACCTTTTGCAAAACATGACAAATTAAGTATGCCGCACGTAAGGAGGATGCGGTTCTGTTCTTGTTTTCTTTCACCTGTTGTATTTGCTTATCAGAGAAAAGAAAATAAATTCGATCAAAGGAGAAGAAAATAAGTGAGACTTCGGGTCACTCATAGCTATGGATTGAAACATTTTTATTTTTATTTTCATCTTTATTTATTCATCTCTCAGGGAGGAATCAGTCGATGTCCACCACCCTCCAGTAGCGCTAGCCAATCCCTTTGGCTCTGGAGAGGAGAGCCGCAGGTGAGTGACACATGGACAATGTGCTGATGTTACACGTCCAGCTCATTTTAAGCCATGAATTTGCTTTTAATTACTTTCTTGAAAAGAGAAGGACTGATACAGTTCCTACGTAGAAAGCCTATTCTGTCTTTTTCCTACAGGTTGCTTAAATGCTCATAGGCAGCATGAAATTCTGGTCTTTTTCTCAGAGGATGATCAAATATGAATTACATAGAAAACATTTATTTTCTGTCTTGTATTGTTTTGCCAAGCTATGTATGACTTAGTAACTGCAGTCTGTTTTAGTGGACGAAGCAGCGGCTGTCTGGTCACTGTGGACTTTGACTGCTGTGTATGCTAATGATGTGGCCTGCATCATATAATGATAAGACTACATGAGCAATAACACTGCTTTAATTATGCAATTATGAGATATGTTTCTGTTATGGAGGAAAATATAGATTATCCTCAAGACATATTGCAAATAAAATGGCTTGCCCTTGGTTACTGTACAGTAGTATGAACTGACATGAATGATTTACAGGTTTCATTTATTCAGGGAACAAAATGAGAGACACAACCACTTTGGCCTGTGCGTGGGACAATATATATTTTTTTAATTTAAGGAAAATTATATCGTGGCATGCATCTCAAGATCAAGTGGCACAGACTGAAGGACAACACAGGTACCCTCTGAAAGCCCCTGGTATAAACTTTGGTCTACCAGTGTTTCCTCCTGAGCAGGATGTTGTGGCCTGAAACACCACTGCTTTTTTATTCACTATTAACACAGAACAACAGAGCAGCACACAGACTGTTGTCTGTTTTTCATCTGCTTCATGTAAGATGTGAGAGTTTCCAGCTTTCTAAAACAATAAAGCAAACCGAGAAAATCAGTCAAAATAAATGAATAAACCTTCCTTTTCAACACAATGCTTTGTGACGATGTGGTACCTCCTGGTGTGGATTCATGGCTTAAGACTTATTTTAAGTAGTGCCAAATCATACAGAATCACTACTGTACCTAGAGGGAGAGTCAGCCTGCTTAGGAATCAAGGGTGAATAAAGAAAGATAGCAAAGGGAGATTTTACAAAATTTGATATTCTGAGTTTTTGCAGCCAGTCTGATTCTCTCTGCAGGCAATGGCTAAAACATGACTCAGTCCCTGCTGGGTGGAACAAATCTCAGTTGTAATTATTGGCTCTAAATGTTTTGCTGATTGATTGAATTGTACTCTGTGTGTGCCACAGGTTGCTGCAAAGTTACATTCAATCCAGTCTGAAGGATGACCAAGGAGGACCAGAAATTAGCACCTGGGAGCAAGGTAGACATCGACGCCTACTGGTGTTAACACTTATACAGGGCTGTCCCTGTGATCATCACTATCAAATATACACACTCTACCTACACAGACAGCTGTTTTTCTGAAATACTGAACAATGTTTCAGGTTATAATAAAGTCACTTTCTATGACTTGGACAGGTTGAATCTTTTTTAAGCGGTTCAGAAAATCTATATTCTTGGCATCTGATGACCAGAGAAACTGTTTTTCTGTGATTCTGGCAGAATATTTGTGTCCCAAACCATCAACTGTCATCAATACTGCAGCTGTGTTTGTGTGTTTACAGCAGGGGTGTTTCATACTGTGCATCCTCTGCAGTTACACTACAGCATTATATCCAATGTGTTTGGTATTAAACATGTCATTCTTCTCCTGCTTTGTGTCAGAGGTATTTTTCCTGTTTCGTCTTTATGACTACGATCGCAGTGGACTCCTGGATGGCTTGGAGATGATGAAGCTACTTTCAGACTATAACTCCCAAAATACACCTGGAGCACAGGCCAATGAGATGGTGAGGTGGAGTGTGTGTGTGTGTGTGTGTGTGTGTGTGTGTGACTCGTACATACCCAACACTTTTGTACTGTTTGACCTGTTTATCTGACGGTATGTGTGTGTGTTTGATGTTTTCTGAGTTCAGGTGGTCTCTATGGTAGATTTTTTACTCCAGACTCAGGATCTCAACCAGGATGGCCTGTTGGCTCCATCTGAGCTGCTGTCTCCTTCATTACCTTACACACAGGTACAAGTACAAAGCAATCCTAACTCAAAGTCCAGTTACTAGCTTTTTCAAATCTATAAAAATATATGTGAAATATAGCAATTTCATCAATCAAATATAAGATATAAAACTTAAAAGCTAGTAAGTGTTCCTTGAGTTTGTAAATGTTTTGTCAAATTTGTATTTGTCATATGTTATAATACAGAAAACAATTTAATTTTGACAGGATACTTGATAATAGGATACGTTTTACCACCAGTTAACATATAGAGCGAGGTAGTTTTACATTTTAAGTATGTGCTTAATTTTGGTTTACTGAGCTGTACCTACTTTTATTCTCCGCTTCATTTGTGGTTGACTGCATTAACATTAAATTATTTCTTTCCACCTCAGGACTCCAGCAACAACAGTGCACCTCACCAGGAGCAGGAGGTGGCAGTGGAGGAGAAGCTGTCAAACCTCAGTACCGACGAGGGGAAGGCAGGAGCAGCACAGCAGAAAGAGGAGGCTCATGAGGAGTTGCAGCATCAAGATGAAGAGCAACCTAAACAGGAAATAAAGACAGAAGAAGGGGAACTTGTGAAGCAAATAGATGAACAGCATGGACAACAAAACCCAGAAGCCCCAGCAGCAGAACAGGGGCAGGACTACAAAGTCCCTGTTCATCTGGGTCAGCCAGAGATATGAATGCACACACACACACGCACGCACACACACACATGCTGGTTCAGTTCACACTTTCATTCTGTGTTCTTGAGTCAAACCAGCAGAAGACTGATGATAGGGTTAAAATACTGCTCTCAACTCAGAGGAATTCTTCTTCCTCATCCCCACAAATGGTCTTCCTCTTGATTTGATCTCTGAGATTCTACCATGCGCTTCACTTGACTGTTAATCGTTGATAAATTGTAGATAATTTAAATGACGAATCTGTTCAAAGTATTCCTGTCACTTTATTGGAAAACTTTCTACAACAGGTACCTATTGGTTTTAATTATGAATGCAAAGATTTCTAGAGCTATAAAAGGGACATCATTCAAAATGCACCATTATCCATATTAGTAAAACAGAAGCCATCATTAATAGCGATTAGTACTTTTGAGTATTTCTTCTTCTCCCAGCAAGTGCAATTGTAAGACGTGCTTGATCTTTAATATTTTATTTGCTTGAGTTGTATTTATTTACTCTTTTCTGTTATACCTGAAGACTTTTGCATATTTTTTAATGTGTTCGTGTTTTTCTATGTAGAAACTGTTGTTTCATGTACACACTGATTGGCCTTAGTGGTTACCTGGCCGGCATTTGGACTGTTATTTAGTTAAACTGGTCGCATTTAGCCAGTGTGATAAGGCACACTGGTGTGTTATGAAATAAAATTTGGTCTTAAGATTTTCCTCAGCCTACACAATGACCCCCCCTTTGACACATTTGAGTACGATCCAAAAGCATTATATTTTGAGGAGGGTTTGAATGTGCCTGAATGAGTTGGGAACCATGAAATTACTTAACAGCACTGTGCTCTTAATGAGTAATGCGTTACAGTCTTCTACCACCAGTCTCTAGGCTTAAAAACGTTCATCTTCACAATTAAGGTCAGCAAGGCCCCGTTGAAATAACATTAGATGTAATGTATTAAAATCAGCCTTTATCTTAAAATGTGTTTACAGTATGAAAGGGTTTACTATTTGTTGCAATGCTGTTGTTTTCCCTTTTTAACCATGTATGCATATACAGCTGGAGAAAATAAAGCAAAATATGTCCCTCTTTGATTCTGTCTCCTGTTTTTAAGCTGTCAGATTTGTCCAAATTCAGTTTTAAAGGCACAAAAACAATACACACAATCTGTTGCCATAAGCTCGGTATATTAAAAGTGAAAAAAAGGTATACTGTACATTTTTAGGTACAAAGATTAGGTAATGTCCTATTTTAAAAACGCACTTGGCTTTAGCTTCCTGGCTAGCTTCCTAGCTGTTCGGTTGCTAGGCAACAGACAGGCTAACAACCGGGCAAACATGGCGGAGAGCAAGCAAAGTGCAGGTTCGTACGAGTTAGTTCAGCTAGTTATATACCGCGTTTCTAGTTTAGTTTCTTGTTTCAGACAACAACAAAGGGACAATTTCACTTTATCGAAAACACCGTGGCGCCGTAACAATGTTGCCAACAAACCTTTGGTCGGTAGTCGAACGTGATTTACTTGAAATATTTGAGTTGTTGCTTCCGAAACAAGCTCGCTAACTCTTGGCTCTATTCCTGGTCGCCCTGTCTTCTGTCCGTCAGAGGCCAAAGTGTCTGATGTCCACAAGAAGATCAAATCAGCTTTTGAAACGTTTGACTACGAGTCTAACAACACGGTGGATGTCCGGTGAGTGATGTGGTGGCTCCCATTGTTCTCCCAGGCTTCCGTACCCCCCCCCCTTTTGGGACACAATCCATAACTTCAAACACAGTGAATATGAAGGTGGAATGGGACCTTTGTATATTCAAGCTCTTACTTTAGTTAAGATATCTTCAAAATGTGGATTAAGTTCCATATTTACATCAGATCCTGTCAAGTCTAAATATATTTGGTTAATGAATATGCTCCCACAGTATATTTCCAATGTGCTGGGTTTGATCCTCATGATCTCACACAACCAGTGGCAGTTTATGTTGAAAGTAATATATTTATAGTTAATTATATAGGGTAAATACAGTAAATGTGTAGTTGAGGAAAACCCTCATCTAGTCGTGTAGTTAGAAAATGAACTGAAACACCTCTCTTTGCCCCTCACATGAGGTGAGGAGGCATGTCATACTGGCACCATCATACTCAGTCTGTACATGCAGTTAAATAGTGTGGTCTGACATGATGCTTGATTTCCAGGGAGATTGGCACCATCATATATTCCCTGGGTTGCTTCCCCACTCAGGCAGATCTACATGACTTTATAGCCAAGGTCAGAACAGTGTTTACTTGTATTTTGCTCATATTTTGGATGAATAAAACAACTGGTCAAACAAAAAAATCGGAGGCTTTCCTCAGGTGTGCGATTGTTAAAAAATGAGTTTAATTTCATATGAAACATTTCATGCATTAGTCAGGTTACAGTATCTACTCTACCTTCTAGTGAAATATTGAAGTGAAGTATTAAATTGAATCCCATCTGGTTTTCTTAAATATTGCATTTGCACAAATTACCTATCTGTGTGAAAGATGTAATGTACAGAGAAAGATGTTCTTGCCAATTGGGGTGACATTATTAGCAGATCGTTTTGTCGGTTAGAAATATTCAGAGATTGTTCAAGGACCAAAACCCCATCATGTTTGTCCTGTTCAACCAGGTGGAAGAGGACCACTCAGGATATATCCATTTGGACAGGTTCCTACCAGCCATGTCCAAAGTACTGCTGGAGCACACGTAAGACTCGCCAGTCGTGTTGTTTTGTTTGTAACAAATAAAATAAATATAAATGCTGAACTTTGAGAGTGGGAATGTCATGATGCAAGTGGGTGCTCGTGTTAAAGCTAATGAGTTATTATAGCGTGTCTTTCTAAAAATACATGATCTGTCTCTGGTACGAGTTTTTAGAAACACTTTCATACTTGTTAAATATGAGGTAGTTACTATGCACAAACCAACAGGTTCCCTCCCATCCCTGAGAACCTTCTACTTCAGGCCTTTGAGGTGAGACTGCTGTTTCCTCATATTCTCCAGTGCTGTAGTTCAGGAGCAGTAAACAGGTTAGTTTACATTTAAGAGTCTCACAGGTTTATCTGGTAACCGCAGATTCCCTCAACCTCCAACCAGCAACTGCACAGTATCTAAATAAAGCAGGAGTTTGAGCCTCTGAGAACATCATACTGTTACTGATATTAACACTGTTTCCAGGTTCTGGACAAAGAAAAGAAAGGATACCTGGACCCTGAGGAGCTGACCAAGTACATGACACAGGAAGGTAAAGCAGAAGCTTTCAGTTTTTACTTTGTGAGGTATAGAAAGAGTTGTTTGTGTGGTGAAAAGCAGATTATCTCATAGATGTTTTTGTGTAACACGCCCCTTACGTCCACAAACAACCTATAATATAGGAACAGTTTTTTACCCAAACCAGGTGAGCTCTTCACGCAGGAGGAGATGGATGAGATGCTGACAGCACTCGCTGACCCCGAGAAGAACCTCATCTATTACAAAGACTTAGTCAGCCAGCTGACAATTGACCCTAACATGTAGAGTGTCTGTATAACTGTTGAGAAATATTACACACAGTCTGTGTGTGTTCAGTGTTAATGTCTGCGTGTTTTCAGACCAGGCTTGTAGTTCTGATACTGTATAATAAAGAAATGGAAATAGCTCATTCCTGACTTTGTGTTTCCAGAGTTGTCTTTCAATTAGACCAGATACTATTTGGTCAAATTAGCAGATTTGGGAAACTGTATCAGTGCAGGAGCACCATGTTTCACATCATTTCCGAGTCCATTATTTTCACCGAGTAGTTTTATGCTCCCGTGTTTCCAGATTGCTTTCCTTATTTCCAAGTCTGACACAGGAGAGATATTCTAAGATGCTCTCAAGAATAACATTTAATTGGAAAGTATGTGTACAGTATAAATCCATTGGAGTGATGCAGTCTACTTTTTAAATAACTAGCTGACACAGGTGTGTGTCCTGACTCAGCTCATTCAGTGTTTGTACTGTGAATGAGCTGGCTCTCTTTGTGTTTTGATCCAGAGTAGTTTATTCCATTTTATTTGATATTGGTGTGGATTTATAGTATGTGGAATTATATAGGTTTATTTTTACTTGGAAAAAGTCATTTTTAATCTGGTATGAGAAAACCGAGCAGATTAGGGTTGTGAGAGTGGCTGTTACATTTATGAACCCTTTATTTCACCTTATTACTTAGCTGAGCTATTAATTCCTAATTTAATTTGATGAACATATAACATGAAAACTTGTACTATTGTGCAATTGAAGCTAGACCTCTCAAGGGGCTTATTTCTTATCCAAATCCATAGCCAAAAAGATTTGAAGGTAGTCAGGGGCAGTGATGGTTGACACTCCTGTAAATACTGTACACACACACACACAACATGTAGCAGTAATAAAATAAAGTCTATGTAATTTAAGTGTTAGACTAGACCCTCCTTAACATGCAGGGTGCAAGCCCGCCAATATAAAATCTCAAATTAAAAATAATCTGATCATAATAGAAATTCTTTGTCAACTCTTCTGAGCCTTGGTCTCGGACTATATCTGAGCCCGGTGGTGGTGGTATAAGAAGCAGGAGCTAATCTGGGGTTAGACGGTACGTGCAGCCAATGAACAAATGGGGAAAGCAGGAATCAGTAATGCGATGAAGACCAGGAACATTACCTATATGAAGTAACATCACACGAAATTACAAATGAAATGCGTTCAATGTTGGTAGTGGGAAGAAAGTAAACAACCATAATCATGGTGAATTATGTTGTTGTTCAAAGCAGCCATGATGCGACAATCTCACTGTACTGGTCGCAGACCTGTAGAAGAAATCCGAGTTGAATGCAGCCATGATGGGCATGAACATTATCAATAAATGACCACAGGTATGAGAAAATAAAAACAATGATTGCTTTATCAGCATAGCATTTTATCTTAGGTGATTCTGCATTCAATAGTTATACATGCATGAAACAGTTAAACACATCTTTGGAACAGAGATGACAAGTATGTGAT
Organism: Gadopsis marmoratus; assembly: GCA_036023855.1. Classification (NCBI taxonomy): domain Eukaryota; kingdom Metazoa; phylum Chordata; class Actinopteri; order Centrarchiformes; family Percichthyidae; genus Gadopsis; species Gadopsis marmoratus. Next base: position 9,558 of record JAVQJF010090079.1, read on the forward strand.
ATGACAGCGAACAAGCATGAAGCCATGCTGAAGTTCTACTTTAAACAGTTTCACAGTAAAAACAATGACCTGGTACTTTTGGTTTCCAATCACAAAGACAGAGTCATCAGATAATAAAACATACACCTACTGAAATAGAAAAGGTCTGTATTAAACATTGCCTGTTCACTAAACCCCAAAAGTCAAACAGAGTAAGGCTCATTTACCATCAGAATAATCAAATCGCATCAAATCAGTACGGTCTTGACACCGTAGATTTAAAGGGATTTCTTTTTCTCAACCTCAATGTGTTGCATTGTAATATGAATAAATGTGTCCCTCAGTGAAAAGGGGGCTTTCACAAGCAACTTTACTTAACCAATAAAGAAATTAAATTGTGTAAGGAAGGAAAAATAAAAATAAAAATACTACACTTGCATGATGAGGTGTAGATGTCAAACACAATTCATTCTGAATGGATAGAATAACTGAAGCTGGTTCTGTGATGGAATGTTTGATTTTTGTACATGATGAGAAAAAAGTCGCTTCAATAAATACAGTTTCAAATAAGTGATTTCAACCCTGAAAGAAAAAAAAAAAGCAAATTGGGAGTTCATGGCCATTTAGAGGCAGGGCCCCGTTTTCACTTCACTTTATAAGAAAAAGAAATTCACAAAGTAGTGGCTTTAACACAAGTCTGGGTGTGAAAAGTGATAATCTACTAAAAGAGTGAAATATTCTGTGTGGTCCACTGCTCCACAGATTAAGGGGAATCATGGCGATTAACACAATAGGTTAAAGTCAAGCTTACAATTTCATGTTACTAACCCCCTCTTTCTTAGAAAAAAACAAACTAGAGATGACATTGTTTCACCGTATGCAGCCGTGTGAAAATATACGAATTGGCTGCCAGTAACTTCTCCTTTTGTAGCAATATTATCAGCCGTGATCCACACGGATAATTTGGTCCCTAAATAGATACAAAAAGAAAAGTAAGAATTGACAGATATAGAAAAGTTTGACAAAGTAACATGGAAGAGAAGACAATGAGAAGAGGACAGAAAGGGAAGATGAAACAATAAATGTGGAGGTAGAGAAGATGTTTTTGACATCATATCCAGCTACAAAGTGGTCTCTTAACCTTGTTTTTGCATTATTGCACTGCAACTGACACACTGAGGAATTATCTTAAAACAAATCAAAGACACCCAAACCAGTATGCACATTTTTCACATATTAGGAAGAACAGGAGGCAATAACCTCCCTAGCTTTCTACTTTAAATCTTTCTTTGCCTTTTGAGAATGAGATACAGGGAAGAGGCAGGACCACGCCTTCTCATTAAAGGGTTCAGGTGTGACCTTTTTAAAACCCGACTGGCTGTTAACTTTTCAGCCTTAGGTTGGCTCTTCTGAAACTACATTTGCTGGCAGGGGCGATCAAAGTAGGTGACAACACCTTATAAACAAGTCTCCAAAAAACAAACATTTCAATCTAGATACGTTTCTTGCATAGTGAAGCTGCATGTAAAAACAAAGAGTTTATCCTACAGCAGACGTGCAGCTTTGTCAGCTAGTAAAACAGAATTAGGTATTTTCCCTGCAACCAGAGCAGTTATGATGCATTCAAAGCCTTGATACCCAACTGAAAAACACCATGACACTGGCTACCTAGAGCGGCTCTATAAAAACAACCTGGTGTCTTTTTGACTTTATCCAAACCTCATCCCTCATTATCTCATCCTGACCAAGGGGCAAGTCTTGTAAGGCCTTGGAGAAGTAGAGAAGGACAGGAGTCAGATGATGGGCTACAATGACTTGGCAAAGATGTTGGGTGTTGCACTCAGGCACAGTGTAACTACACGTAAACATTAATGAAAGGGGGATGAAATCAGTGATGATGCCCTCAAACCCAATGTAACCACACACTCAATTTTATAAAACTGATGTTTAAATTTACCACCTGAAATCAAAACAAATTAACCCATATACTTAAAATCTAGTGATTTAACCTGATTAACAACCACTGCACCCCATCACCTGACTCCTACGAATGATAAGATTTCTTATGGTCCACCTGGTCTGTGAGCTGCAAGGGTCACAGCATTAGCCTGATACACTACACAATCAGCACTTGCGATTGCCACAACAGCTACTTTACCTCTCACAGATCAAGTTCCCAGAGTCGTATCGTTTGCCAACATCTAGTCAGCACAGACACACAGACCATATAGTGTCCCCCCTCTAGATCTGCAGCACCAGGCCAGCAGCAGAGATGTTGTCCCCTCCACCTGCAGTTTGGTAAACCTCAGTGCACACCAGCACTGGAGCTACACAGATCTCATAGTCCTCCTCATACCAGCAGCTGACGGGCCTGGTCTCCTGCAGAGGGATACGCTGGCTGCCCTCCCGCCGGCTAACAGAGAAGGAGTCGTCCATGATGAGCCTCGCCTTGTTGGGGTCAATGTTATTAGAGCCGCAGACATGGCGGTTAGCTGTGAGAGAGGCCTTGGCTGTGGCTGACATGGTGTTCTTCCACTGGGATCCACGTGTCACAATCATGGCCTGAAATGCCAGCGTGTGGACGTGGAGCCGAGTCAGCGGCTTACCCGTAGTACCGTTTCTCTCATTGTCTGCACTGCCATCTTTGTAGCGCTGGTTCAAAATGCGATAGACCTCCCTCATCTGGTCAAGGACAGTAGCTACACGAGGGTTTGGGTCTGACAACACCGTGATGTTGGAGCCTTTAAGCAAACTGAGCAGGTTGGGAAGCTCCTGTTCATTCATCCCCAATGAGTCCGCCTGGGAAAGCAGAATCAGGATGAGTGATTAAATTCAAGAACTGCTTTTGACTGAACTGTGTACGAAAGTCATACTGCCGCACTAAGTGACATATTCTTTAACTGCTGTTAATATGGCAAGATTAGTTCATTTAGAAAACTGTGACTATGATTTTGATCTTTAAAAGTAGCTCTGTCAAGCAGAGGCCATACTCGGATATGCACTTTGTTGTCGAGTATAATGAATTACACTCCCTGTGTTGATTGGAATAAAGAAGCGATTGCAACAGTGTGTCTTTAGAGGTTTCTGGTCAACAACTGAGTTCTACGGCAGCATATTGGGTATAACAGGCTGTGGCTATGCAGACAAAAAGGGCCAGAATGATTACTTTAATTAAATGAAACTAAATTAATCATTTAGCAGTAAATGTTATTGGATTGGTCTGAACATTATGTATTGTTTATATGAGAACATTTTTTAAAAATACATCAAAACACTAGAGAGCAAGACATTTAACATGCTCTAATATCAACATGTAAATACAGGAAGGCTAATACACAGTTTCTGTTGAGTCACAGATTGTTTTCTTTACAAATGTATTCAACAAATTTAACTAAGCAACTACTAACTACCTGGTATCATTTGTCAGACATCTTGCTTCTTCTTGTGCACCACACCAGCTCACTCAATTGTTCCAGGATGAACATTCAGTTTATTCACCCCTGTGTTTGTGAAATTGTCATGTATGTGCATTATTGTGTTGATTAATTTAAATGTCAGTCATACATACATGGGGGATGACATAGTTAAGTAGGTCTTCCATTATACTCTCTTCTACAAAACTGGCCATCTCAAAATGGACCCCAATCTGTGGAGATGAGGAGGACAGGAGGTCAGCCAGGCGGGAGAGGAGAGCTTCCTGCTCACCTGGAATGATGAAAGGAATAGGTGGAGGGAGAAGATAAGAAATTCAGACAAAAGGTAGCCAGACAATGAGGAGGGAAGGAAACAAAAAGGGACAGAAGAGCAGGTAAGATGTCAGACAGGGAGGGATGCCAGGGACCAGGAAAAGTAGACAAATGAAAGAAAGAAAAAAGAGGAAAGGTTAAGAAGTGAGGGAAGATGGAGAACAGAGGTGAGGAGGAAGAACAGGGGATGGACAAAGAAACAGAAAAAAAGACAGCTGTCAGATCAAATGAGACAAACAGTCTGGTGGACTGGGATGTTAGTTATGATGACCTGCCTGCTGGCATGATACCAAGTCTCTACCTGCTTTATTTGTGTTTTTTTCCCTTCTTAAAGCATCTGCCGCCATCAGCAACCATCACAATTATTTAAAATGTATGAAAATCAAGCCAAAATTCAATAGCTATCTATCACAGACTAATTGGCTGGTGGTGAACATCACCATTTTATCAACAACTGATAAATGTTCAGCACTCTCCCATTTCAGCCGTACGACACAACGCAGTGGATACTACAACAAATAAAAGGTTGTCACCAGTTTCCTCTTACCTGACTGGAAGGGGAAGTTATCCATCATTTGCAGCCCACCCACCACCAGCAGATCTGGTTCAAAGTCTTCAAGTTTCTCAGCAAACTCCTCCATGGAGGCCAGGTAGGGGTTATGATCATCGCTGTGGATGATATATCTACAGAGCACAAATACAAGCAAGGCCAAACACAGTCAGCTTCAAATACTGCACAGCCTTAAATGTATACATCCTGTATGTGCATACACACAAAACACTTAGCTCTATTACTCACATCCCGCTGTGTAGGGCAGCTTACATATGCTCACATACACAGTTCACCTAATACGATTCTTCAGGATTCTCAAAATATCTACCCAATGCTCAACTAACACATACCTGTTGGCTCTGTGTGAGGTATAGCGCCCCCAGGTAGCACCAGATGAATACTCCAGGATGAGATGAATGTCTGGCTCTTCTACTATGTTACCTGCCACTGGAAAGACAGAGGCAGGTGAGATACAGGGGCATGGAAATGGAAAAGACAGGGGTGGGAAAATGGAAAGAAGAGAGAGCAGACAAACGAGATCAAATGTAACAAAATAGGAGGCCATGCAAAAGGAAAGGTAGAGGGGAATTCAGGGATGCACGAAAATTATTGTGTGAAGTAAAAGTTAATGATGGATAGATCCTGGGAGGTAATAAGGGTGACCGTGTGTGTGTGTGTACCTGTAATGTGCCGAGATAAGACATCGGTAAAATCGGGGCTGAAACTTCCCCCTAGCAACACATCACACCCCTCAGTTGCCATACGACCAGCCATTACAGGGGCATTGCCGCCTACCGCCCATCTGTTTCCAGGTAAGTCACGTGATGCTTCAACCAACTCACTGAATAGGGTATCATTTAGCATAAAACGCCTGCAAGACAAAGAAAAGCAAATAAAGTAGTGAGACAATGCTCAAACTGAACAACTTGATAGTACCAACATCATTTCCTCTAAACACCTGTTCTTTTTGTCTTGTGTTTCAGTTCTTTCATGCAGTTTGTAAAGCTTTTTGAACAGCCTCGGTGAATGAAATGCGCAGTATAAACTAACCTGTCTTGCATTAACGGATGCAACAAACTTGTTTAACCAGATGTATTTACAGACGTTTACATGTGTAATTGAACTACTGCGCTCAAAATACATTTACATTTTCAAATACTGCTACTACTTTCATAGTTTCTTATAACATGACGGACAGCTTTTATGCCATGAACCTCCACGCAAAGCCGAAGACAATGACACATCTGAGCTTGTTGGAAAAATACACGGCAAGTATATCAAGAGTACCAACGTTTCAGGGAAAAGAAAGAGGAGGCAAGAACAACAAAATAAGTGAGAGTAAAGAAATGTACATAAGTAGAGGTGCTAGAACAAAAAAAAAAAAAGACCCTTTGGTCAAGTCCACCCTTGTTGCTAGGAGACAACTGAAAAACCATTTCAACACATGCGGTTTCACCTGGTGTGCACTTGGCAGACAAGCCCAGTCATCTCTTTTTGTTCTTTGCACATTCGACTTAGATGTTCAGTTCTCTTTTATTTTGACTTAAATGCTTCAGAATTACAGCCTCAGACGTTGCCTGCAGAAGTTCGCTTATCATTAGATCAACATCAAGCACCCCACAAGAAACCAGGCAAGAGAAATAACTAAATGCCGGGCTAAAAAAGACCTGGTTTCTGTGTCTTGATTGAGATTCTTAAACAAAATTCATCATTCTTCTCTCTCACACACATTGCCTCATCCTTTCTGTCCACGATGAAGGCCTGTTGCCTTTAGGTGTTATTTCCAGACAATTAACAAAGGATCACAGACGCCGCAGCCACAACAGGAGCCGTCACCAATGAATGAGAAGAGAAAGAAAGCAAGTTCAACAGCATTAATACCTAATGCTTTAGGATGTCTGTCCAGCAACTGATAAAAATCAACTGCAAAAATTTTTTATAAAATCTGAAAAACACAGACAAGCACTGAACAAAACTCATAGCTTCTACCTTGTTAGTCTATTTTGTGTTAAAAGTAGATGACCAGAGGAAAGAAGATAGTGTGGTTGTATTTATTTGTATGCATCTACATATGTACATTACGAATAAACCAATACACATTCATGGTTCGAATGTGAGTGAGTTTGTGAAAAAGCATGTGAGGGAGAGAGCGTGAGTCAGGAGCACAGTAGGGTGAGGGGTAAAACAAAGAAATTGTTTGAAATTAGCTCTTGACTAACTCATCTCAAGCCCCACAAACTGCCAATGTCACACAAACAATTAGACACACCTTGTAAATAAACGGGAAGCCTCAGCTAACCAGTCACAGTACAGAATATTCTAAAGTAATAACTAAAGTATTCAGCGTATTTACATTATTACCATGCTGTGAATTTAGGATCAACTTCCTGATGCAGACCACAACTATTTAATGGCCAGCTCTTATTCACACAAACACACTTAAAACACTCACTCTGCAGCAGCTCCTGGTGCGAAGAAGTAGGCAAAGCTCTCAGCCAGCTGCGCTTCATTTTCTATGTAGTTATGATGTAGAGGCTGGTCTGTGGGAGGGAGGCCAAGCTTATTAAGCAACGATACTCCATCCACGATCAAGTCAACACAACCGCCAAAACCTGTTGAGAGAGAGGAGCAGTGAAAGAAAGACAAAGATAAACAATATGTGATAAAAACAATGCACAGAAACAGGTATATGACTTTAAATCTGGGGCCAATGAGAAGGAGAAGATAGAGAAGGACTACAGGGAAAAGATTGCGTATCAGGCATGTTCTTTTCGACATTGCAGTCAAACTGAACAGTACGTACAGAGGCAAAGAGAGAGGTAATGCCAGCATGCAGCTTCAGTAAATTGAGCAGCTGCTGCGACACTTGTCTGCCCCCGTGGCAGGTCAAATGATCCAACACGTCGATACAGTTTCTGTTACTGGATCAAATCACATAGTTTTCATCTAACATTTTCTGTGAAGTCTGAACATAGGCTGACCAGCTGTGTAACAGCCCCTGACAAGGCCACCTGTGTGGACAACCTGAGAAGCCATAAGGCAAATGTTTGTTGTAGAGCTCACATTTAAATTAATCTTGAATATTTAATGTAGTGTGACAGTAGCTTGAGTTCAAACTGCTTTGTTTGCAATAGGTTTTCACCGTGCTTCACTTGTCTGATTTTTTTCAATTTGCCATGAATAAAAGAAAAAATGACCTACATACATTTGTCCACATTTATTGTATTTTTGGTTGAAAGTTAACAGGCCAGTATTTGTCACTGTGTTAAAGCATTTAATTCACCACCTGCCTGAAACACCTAATAGCTATCCCTCAAGATCAGATTAAACCATCTGTGATATGCGACTAGCTTGACAGGTAATTGGCTCCAATTCTGAATAATTAAAAGTAACAGGTCTGACTGCGTGGCTGGGTTTTCTTCTTGGACTGGGTAAAGGTTAGACAGATATGGTGATCTATCTAGGTTCAAAGGACCAAGATTAGATCATGACAAGACACAGGACACTGGAGCTGCTAACACACGGTCAACGTAGGAAAGCCACAACCAGGGCTTGAAACTAAAATGGTTTTTGTTTTTAACTACAGCACCCAGTGGACAGTGAATCGCTAAATCTCCTTCCTCTCATTTGGTCAGTCATTTGCTGACAAAGCTCCCGACACTTTGTACACTCGCTGGAAAAAAACAAAACATGTTATGTTACTTCCTCTAACCCACTTATGTGTGTTTTAGGTTAACGTTACAACGTCGATGTTAGCCAATTAGCAATCAACTTTTTTCCGTTTTGCTAGCAATGAATTAAAGTTGGTTCATCCGGGGCAGCTTATACGGGCGCGAATACTTTCGGACCTAATCAATTATTAACCCAGAAACTAGGCTATAACGTCAGCTAGCTCACAACACTTGCACTTACCAACAGCCACTTTCGGTCTGGCGACGTTATTCATCCCGACTTTGCGTTCCGCGCGGAGCAGAGAGGACAGGACGGTGTCCAGCCGCTCGTCCAGTTCTGCATTCTGCGGTGACCGTAACCACAAGGCCAAAAGAACCACAAACAGAGACAAAACAGGCCCATATTTCATCCACGAAACCCTGCCTCCCCCCTCCATTGTCGGCTGGTTAGCTAGCTACGCTGGTTCACGCCAAACTGTCTTCTTCTTCTTCTTCCCTTCTTCCTGATGTTTTATGGCGGTTGGCAAACGACGTTATGGTGCATGACCACCCCCATCTGGTATGGAGTGTGCACCGGAATCCAACTATGCACCTAGTTATATAAATAATATTGATAGTTAAATTACTGTGTAAAAAATTACACTCTGTTAAGTTTGTTCTTCTAAGATAACGAAACAAAAGTAGATAACACTCTTCCCTAGAGTTTCTTTGTAAGTCAAGTCTTACCTTCTCTCTGCCTCATATTTTGGACAGTGAATCATAACGTGTTTGATAGTTTGTTACATTTAACTCGACAAATACTGACCAGAATCCGGGATTTTAGCTGTGGATTCAAAATAGCACAGTTAAGCTGTTTCAACCTCTGTATACTACTAATTTATATATCTTTTTTTGTAAAGGAGGCTTGTTCTGTGGGAGTTTTATTTTCCCAAAGCAACGCTCTCCAGGTTGGAGAATGGGTGGCAGCCGGTGCTCAAAATTAACATCTTTTATTCTGACAAGGTGGAAGTGGTGAAGCTTAAAGCACTAATTCCTAATCTTCTCAAACATTTTAAACTTTTAAGAGTGCTTTTGCAACTTAGCTGTGTTTAACACTAGAAGTACAGCTTGTCCAGAATGTAGAAGCAATGTGTCTAGCTGGTCTTGATCTCAAAACATTTGGCAACTGCTTTAGAATTAATGTGTCACATAAATACCACCCATTACTGTCCGTTTTATTGCCGTTTGGACAAAGCCACCGGAATAGTTCTCACTCACATCTACTTCCCACACGTCTCACAGCATCACCCACTTTTTCCTCGTAAATCCCACCAGGATCTGAGGCTTCAAAGCAGTCACATACAATCTTGTGAATCCATTTAAAATGCCAGAATGTATAGTCATGAGAACCACAATATTGGGAACCAAATATTGTTTTGTTTAATTCAGAACAGTTATGTGCCAATATTTTGATCAATACAGGCAGACAAAAACATTAGATTTCCAGCCATATTTAAAAAAAAAAATTAATCTTCAACTTCTCATTCGATACTCCAAGTTTAAAAACAGTAACAGGCAGCAATTACAATGAGTACATCATAACATTATGGAGTGGCATTTGAAGCAGAGAAATAATGTTGGATAAAAATATCAATATATGAAACCTGTGACCATTAAACATTAGACACATTAAAACTATTTAGACACAATCTCCTCTGCTGCATTAGGCAAAGTCTTGTAATTTCTTTCAGCCATGGGCCTTATTGCCCTAAAATGGGCCCCACTTTCTAAAAATCACCAGTTCAGGAAAAAAAAACCAATAAAAATAAAAATCACCTGAGACAAAATTAACTGCACACAAGTGTCTAAAACAAACAACAAAAAACATTTTCCTCCTGTGAAACATTTTGATTGGCATTGCTTTAAGAGGTGAAGGAACAAGACCCAACAGCAGCACACACACAAAAATCCACTTTCAATTCAACAATAGTGATTTGTGCTCAGGCACATACTTGCTGTCATATTGCATTTGCTGATCCTCCTAATGAAAATGAGTTTTTTCTGTCTCCTGTCAAAATACAGCCACACGCAGTGTGTGCAAAGTGATCAGCTTGGACTAAAAAAGGACTAAAAGCAATTGAATATGGTCAGTGTTCCAGAGTGGGCAAGCGGAGTGTGTCGCCCTCTAGTGATTAAGTAATGGACACTGCAGCTCAAAACCTGCAAGAGAAAAAAATACAAAAGTCAGTGAGGCTTACTTAGACTTCAAGCCACTGCAGCCAAACTCTTAAAGTTGTATTGAGGATTTCACAAAGACTTGAAATGGGAGTTAACAGCCAATTTAGGTCTTAAAGAGGCTTAAACACAGATACAAGTCCATGCATTCCTGTCTGGTTTATGACATGAAGTGTACTGTATAGGCACACAGTAAACACAGGTTTGTTTGAGGTCAATATTTTATCTTGACATTACTGGTTGATTGGCTGTCTTACCTTAGATTTTATTTGGGAATGCCTGCCACAATTTCAGACTCAATGCCACAATGATCCGATCCACGCAGGAATTTAAAGAATCCTGAAGACCAGAAACAGACCAGAAGACAGTTTACACAAAGTAGTTAATTTTTAACAAATTGAAAGAAAAAGATTATGGCTTTGGCCCAACAACTGCATTTTATAATATACAAGTAAAAAATATTTTCAGGTCTTAAATGAAAGAACATTTGTGTCTCACCTTCAGAAAGGCTGCTATGTATATACAGTTCGCGGAGTTTCACATTTCATTTTATCGTGTTGTAGGTGGCACAAAGTCCGACTAATCTATACAGCGCCAGGTCATTTAAATGCATCACATCTTGTGAGCCGTCAGATGAATTTAAGTATGACGTGCACCAAGTTTAAACAGTTTATTAGGTACCTCTCTACTCCAATACAACATCGCTGCAAAAGAAAATAAAAAACATCTGTCTTTATAAAGTTCATGTTAAGTTTCTGTGACACTCTGAGAAACATTGATTCAACAATGTGGTCATTTGACGTGTTTCTAATATTGCATTTCATGCAAATAAGAGGGCTACTGTTTCTAATAAAGATGTACCATCGCTGTGTGAATGTTAGTTATAAGTAGTAATTCATGCATCTCTGCTTACCGTTATCACCCCAGTCGGTGTTCCAAGAGTTGGCACAGAGCCAGTAGGGAACACCATTCTCCTCCCCCCAGCCCAGCATCTTGACGGCGTGGCCACCCACAGAAGACCCAGACACATGCTGATACACACCTGGGGATGCGGAAAAGGAAAAACAAGGCAAGGAACACAAGAGAGGGAAGGGTCAGCAAGAGTTCAAGTGTGCGAGGGAACGTCAGAAACAACATTTTACAGAATCACTGAGCAACATCAGCAGTAAGTGTTTACCCTGTGTTCAACAGGTTGTGAGTGTGCAAGTATTCAGTCGTGTGTGTTTATACTACATTTGTTTGTTAATAGTGAATATATGTTCTTACCAGACTTGTACATCACAAAGTCTTCAAAGACGATAAAGGCTGCCTCTACTGGGCCGTTCTTGTATATCTCAGCCTGAATCTGCTGCTCTTCCGACAGCACGTTGTAAGACGTTTGACCTGAAACACACTTTGAGTTAGGACCCTGCGCTCTGTGTGTGTGTGTGTGTGTGTGTGTGTGTGTGTGTGTGTGTGTGTGTGTGTGTGTGTGTGTGTGTGACTGACATGGCTGGATACATAAACCGTTTCTTAGTGATATATATTAGTAACATTTTGACTACCGAGTCCAGATTTAATAATAACAACTCGTAATACACTGGCTAAGTAACCTGCATTTATAATAATATTACTTCACAAACATTTATTGTGCATGCACTATGGTCTCATATTTCAAGATAATAAATCATGCTTCAACTGAGTCTGTTTACTATTCAAATAATTTTTTGTTTTGATATTCAGAGAAACAACAAAATATAACAGAGTAAAGTGAGGAACATTTGCAACACTATCAAAAGTTACATTTAATTTCTCATTCTATATCGTAAAGACAGAGCAAATTGTTAACCCTAATTCCTCCATTATTTATGGAAGACAAAACCTTTTTCCTTCTGCCTTTCTTACCAAAGTGCTTGTCCTCTTTGTAGCTGGGTGTGTATCCAGCTTCACACTGGAGGATGCACTGGGGTGTCCCTCCACCCTCCCCAGTGCACGAGGGCCTGCTGCCATTCACATGGTGCTCACAGGGCTCGATGGTGTAGGGCCGGCAACCTGTAGACACAAAGAGTGTGTCAAGAACTGTATACGCCACACATGCGGCATGCCACTGTAGGACTCCCACACACAAAACTCACCGATGTGGGAGTTGAAGAGACCTCCCGAGACCAGTCCCTCTTTGGTCCAGAAGTTCCAGGCAGCTGAAGGGTAGCCACCATTACATCTAAAAAAGCAAGAGAAAAGAAAAAAAAGAAAAAAAAATTTTCAGAATGTTTCCATCTTTACAGGCAACCAGTTTTCACTCTCTGCCTCCAAATGTTCCCCGAGGCACAGATCCAACAGTGTCTCTCCCAATACAGATTCCGAATCCTACTTCTTACCACAAATATATCTGCCGACACCAAGAACTGATTTGTTAACGGTGCTCGCTATTCCCCCCCAAATTTAAAAATTTGAGTTTAAGTTTTATGTGAGGTTACATTGAGGCCACGGACTGCTGTGGAGTCGACAGCCCACCGCAAATGAATGAAACCAATGATGGAAACTGAATTTTATAATTGCATTGACAAAGAAACTGGATCAGTTATGTCATGGCTGACACTTGATCTGCTTAATAAAAGCTTTGTTTTGAAGCACATACCAATACTGTGTATTGGATCGGTGCACTATACAACGTCGGACTACGATCGTCACATCAGACCAGTCACTGGTGAGCGTGTATCGAGTTCATTCTCTCATTCTATTAAATACACAATGATTCAAAATTTCAAACAGCACACCTGCAGTAGGTCACTGCGATCATCTGTTGGGGACATTTGATACACAACATATGAGTGAAAACGTTTCACACGTCGCTGCGTCTCACCCCATGCCACAGCTGTCGCAGCAAGTCAGCAGATCCTCTGAGGAGATCTCCACGCTGACCTTGGCATTGCTGTGGATGCACACACGGTCAGAGATGGCCTCTGCAGCACCAAACGCCTGCGGGCAGGAGAACCAAGACATGTCAGACATACAAATACAATTTGGGAAGAGTTTTCTTATCTGAATGAAGGGTCTAAGGACAGAGGGTGTGTTTTGCCATTAGCCCTTTTGAAGCAAATGTGTGATTTGGGACTGTATAATAAAACTGACTTTTAGAGTTAAAAAAAAAAAACACAAAAAAAAAAGTTTCTAAATCTCACCCAGCAGGATCCACAGGAGCCCTGGTCTCTGATCTCCTTCAGAGTGGGACAGTTGGGCCACTGCTCTCTGGAGTCAAAACTTTTAGGCAGCTTCAGGTCTCCAGTGTACTGAACCCTGCAGAGGTAAACAGTGTACACACACATGTTTAATTAGGGGATGTACAACACAGCAAAATAATCAGAGATACAAATCTAAAGTTGATCTCACGCATTTCACATCCATCAACAGAGAAATCATGAATGAGACTCACATGACTGGCAGTTTAGGTCCCTTCAGCATCGTACCGCAGAGTCTCTGGACATAACTGTAGTCAACATTATGGAAGTTGTGACCAGCCTGCAGGAGAGGAGGGAGACTGAGTCAAATAGAACTGCTTACACCCACTAACACAAGAATCAAATGGAAGAAAAGGTGCAACTCACCTTCCAGGTAGTGTTGACTTTATTGATGTAGTTGACCATCTCACTGGACAGTGGTTTGAGATGGGGTCTGGCCAGGCTCACTGACAAGCTGGCAGCCAATAACAGGAAGGGGGCACACCACATTTTGCCTGAAAATTTCAAAATTGAAGGAGACAAGTTTATTCCATGGTTCACTTTACACTAAACCTTAACATGATTATGTAACCCCTAAAGCTAACAGACACCGACTTTACCTGCCCCCCCCAAACTCTAGGCAAAACATGCATTTTGATTTTCCTTAACTTTCAGTGGTGAAGGTGAAACAATGTCTCACAAAAAATTAATAATAATAATAATAATAAATCTACAAGAGCAAAACATGCAGTACTTAAGCCCCGGTGACTGCACATACAATAGTCAAGGTTGGAAAACTTGCTCAAAGCTTGGGGGGGTGGGGGTGGACAGGCTATCTCAGTACATGTGGAGCAGTGAAAGCTACATTGTCGGAAAAAAATAAAACGCAATACTAGTCTGAGACAAGGCTATGCTTAAATGCAAGTTCTTCACCCTTAAACTAAGCTGAGTAGACGTCACTCCTCTGGCTGCATCTACAAGTATGCAAACAGTATACAGAGATCAGAGAAAACCTCTTATCCCTCAGTCATGCTACTCAGAGACCATCCCAGTGGTTAAACACTGCATCAGCAGGCACACATGTACAACAAACAGTGTAGCAATTTCAACTAACTCCTTAGATTTACATCTACATGCCCACACACACAAAAATAAATAAATTCAGCCTTTCAATACACTGCACTTTTGTTTTTGGAGATGACTTTCAGTATCGTTTACTCAACTGTAACAAGACTGGGTTTCAGTTACCACATAAAAAGCACAAAGATTAATATGCCTTCATAGTTCCTCGTGCTGCAGAAGATGCCACCCACAGTGCATTATGTATGCACGGTCTTAGTTTTTAGATAAAAGAAATGCTCTTAAGCGGTATACATGAGGCCACATTATCAGAGGTGAAATGCACTGGTGGGAGTTGATTTCAGCTCCAGACAAGGATCCATTAGATATCATTAGTGCTCAGGAGAAGTAGGATGAAGTCCAGCAAAATCAATACCAGTGCAGACACTGTGCCCCTTTATACACACGATGGGATGAACCCTGATCAAAAAGGACAACAGATGATGTCAGCGAATCGTAAGACCTGGATAGCAGGAAAGCAAATGCCTTGTGTCAGAAAGAGACACGTAGAAATACTGACTAAAAAAAAAAAAATACAGAAGTTGAGTTTTAATTTATTAAATTGTGTTCCAAGCAAGGTTAGCAAATATTAAAACTGAATCGGCCTGTTGCCAAGCACAAACTTTCATGGCCTTTATACCATCAGTGTTTACGTTGGCACAATGCCGCACAGGCTCTCGAGCACAAAAGTCTTGTTAACGTGGTCGGCACGTGCAATATCAGCACGTCCTGTTTCTTTTACGAAAAAAGAAGAAGAGAAGCCAATGAAAAACACCTGTCGGAGACATAGAGAAAATATGTGAAACTGGTTTGATATCACATGACTGAGGCCAATGAGTCATGAACAAAAAGTACATAGAGGAAGTAAGAATACAAAAGCCCCCTCTACAGACGGACATTGACATCTGTTCCCTGAAATCACTGAAGAACCACTCGACGTACTCCAATGACTCATCATCCTTTCTCTAAAAAAGAAACCAGGTTCTTGAAGTGCTCAACTTTCTTTAATGCCACATGCAATTGCTGCAGTATATCATATTCTGTGTAATATACGAAAAAATGGACAGTAGTGACTTTCTTGGCAAGTGTATTTCCAACCACTAGGTTATGTTCACAGGTTGGTTGCAGAAAGATTTCAACAGGTCCTGCAGCTGTTGGGTGAGTTACTAGACGCAACAGTGTGCAAATATAGCACGCTAAACCCCCCCCCCTTCTTATCAACTGTGGTCAAACCCAGACAAACAAATTCACATTTGGAGAAAAATTCAAATGACAAGACACATTTTTTTGGTCATTTTTTGGAGAAGTGGCTCAACCACACACACACACAGACAGACACACACACGAAAAGAACGAAAAAATAAAAAAAAAAAAACAAAAAAAAAAACACCCAGCTGAAGCAATGATTTGGATGTGATTTGGAGAAGTCAAGCCATCAGACCTGCACCACTGCTGTCAGTCAAAGCCAAAACTCAAGGCTACATTAACCGGTCTGGTCATAGCGAAGGGCTGTGAGGCCTTTCTTTGGCACAACTCTTGCAACTCCAACATGTCAAATTCTCTGAAGCAGAAAACAGCCCTGCATTCAGCTTAGTGACAGTTTCTTTCTGATGCGAACCAACAGATTTGTAAAGGCTAAAGGGGTTGTGACACCCCCCCCTCCTCCTACATAAGAGGTTTGAGATCAAGACAGAAATGGGTGAGTCAGCGCTACAGCCACAGAGGAAAGACACTTAAGATTCTCACCAACTCTTTTTATCAGAGGAACCGATGAGCATCACACGAACTCCTACAACATTGGTTTGAGTTCAGCTACTTCTCTTATCTTATTGTTTTCTAGCTATGCTAAAAGACAGGACATTGCTGATCAGTATTGAAGAAGGCGTTTTGGATGTTAAAATACTGTAGTATAGGTGGGACAAAGCAATAAGCTGTAATGTTCCTTCTGACCTTATAAAACCCCTCCAGCAGAGAGCGCTGGAAGAAGTGTCGAGATACTGTACAAGTACAGAAGTTCCCATCTGTACATCCTAAAACGTGAAAAGCAACACACACACACACACACACCTTGTCTGCTAGCTCAACAGGGCGACATGCAGTCTGGTAAACGGTGTAATTCCACACTATAAAAAAGGTGGTTGTTCTCCGTTTGTGTTCTGACATATAAAACTCATTTCCTGGTTCTTTGTCACCATGCAGAGGGCCCGCAGACAGGAAGGAGTCCGAGGCCTGATCTAATCGATCAGTCGAAAAATAATAATAATAACAAAACAAAACAAAAAAAAAAGGGTCCTGTTCAGTTTCACTTACAAATGTAAAAACATAGCTTTGCCATGTTTGGCACTGATGGGAGCAGGTCTGGAAAACTGTTAAATCAGTTCCTGATCTTCAGCCCCTGAACACGAAGTCTAAAATGGGTCCAATATTTCCACCTGAGCTATAAGAACCAACAGCTGCAACCGCGAGGACTTACGCTGCTCTTTGAGTCAAATGAGTCCAAAATATTATCCGAACTCGCCGTGTAAACAACCTGTAACTAACGTTTAATTAGCGGCGCCGCTTTAACGCCAAAGTCAAAAAGCCGCGCAAATAAACGTCGTACCTGTAACTTGTATGTCGGCCGCTGGCGTGAACTCGACTGACGCTTCAGCTCCAGTGTTTCCACGCTCCCGCAATCCGCCGCTGCTCAGTAAAAGTGCGTGTGATTGTGAAACTGTCCTCCTCTGTTATTTATTCCTGCGAACCACGTGAACCGGTCACATGAATGCGGCTCATGTGACCTCGGTATCGGCACCGAACAGTCGCTCGTCCCTTTTTGGTTCCGGTCCGTGGGCGTCTCGGTTTGTAAGACCGGCGATGTCTGCCTACGGACAAACATAATAATCTGAATCTGGATATATCGGGCAAAAACACAATTAATGAGAGTTTGGTGCAACGGGGCGTAGTAGAGCCGCACTACTTCAGCCTGACCGCTGGGTGGTGCTGTAACTCACACTCGCATACAATCCATGAAATCTATTAGAAATCTATATGTTTCTAATTTTTAAGTTATTGCTATGATCATTTTCAGCCTATATATTAATTGAAATGGGCCTTTGACATAATGGTCATTATAAAGTCAGCTGTTGTGTCTTTCATTATTGTTCTGTATTGTGAAATGCCCTCACTCTCATCATATTCAGGAAAAGTAGCACTGCCACTGTGCCACAACAATAATTCTCAAGAAACAGTGCTGCAGTCAGAATTGTAAAAAACGTAAATGCAGTTGTAAACGCAGGGGATCAAAATCTGAGTGTAATTGTCATGGATGGATTATGAGACAAACAAACACCAGATACAGATGCACATCTGTCACTCACTGCTGTTCTACTAAAGATCTTTGACATATTTAAATTAGCTAGAAAAGGTCTACATCACATCCTATCCATGAATAATTTGCTGTTGCCCATCTAAAGTGCTTCATGTGTGTTTCTGGGCTATAGTATCGCTCAAATACCTCGACACAACTCAAGCCCAAGGTCACCTGTTATTTATCAGTGAAATATAAAGTATACCCTGATGGTTTGATGTAACTAGATAGGTGTAGTTATTCTGTTAAAACAATGCTCAGGACCTTATTTAATAATACATGACAGCAATGCATGTGTATGGTGACATCTGAACATTTTTAGTTTATCTGTGACTTTATTTTCTAATTTTAATCTCTTGAGAAGTAACTTGTGATTTGTAACTGATAATGACGACAGCTTTATTTTTCTTTCAAGCTGTATTGTGCTGAGGTTGACTGACCACAGAGAACATGCTGATCGTCTAGCTGTTTTCTCTTCCTTTTATCAGTCTGTCATCTGACTTTCAAAATGATGAGATGGAAAAAATGCTGTAAGCACAGCACACAAACTCTAGTCATTGTCTTACCAAGCAAGTTGTGCAAGAGCAGATCCGCATTTTAAAGTATAAGTAACCAAAACACTTTCTTTATTGGTAGACTAACCAAAATCACATTCTTCTTTTAATTCAGTTCAATCAATTGTTATTTTTTGTTGACCTGGGTGGTGAGCTGCTGCACACAATTTCCCTTGTGGGGATACATAAAGTTGTATTTAACTGACATAATAACAGCACAATACAAACTAAAATAACAAGAGCGTTTAGGTGATTTCTGCTTCATTACCTGGTTCTGAGGCTCTCTGTTAAAGACAGACCTTCTATCAAAATCACATCAAATATCCTCATTATTTCAGCTATTGTTGTGCTTATCTGTGTCTAAAGCTCATAGAATTATTGAAACGTCACTGATGGTAAATAAATCAAGGATGATGACTGAACTAAAACACTGCACTCTGAGCTTTGATCATGGTTAATGACTTTATTTTGTCACATCAATAGCACAGTTAATGATTCACTACCACCAGCCACAGTTGCTCTGTGGATCCTTGCAGTGATGAGGTGATGCATGTTGATACATGGAGGGCATCCGTTGAATAAGTGATACAATCAGTAAACTCAATCAGTAAACTAATTCCAGTCTGGCAATGACAACAACTACACTCTTCGCATGTGAAACTTCAGCACAAAATCTTGAAACACTGCACCGTGGCTGTACCACATCTCATGAAAGTAGATGCGACCAAATATAAAAGAAGAACATTTAAAAAATACAAAATGAGTAAAATTAGAAGCACAAGCAAAGTTTATCATACACACATTGGGTACACAAAGCAAAGCATATTGTTGTAATATAAAGCAACACACACACACACACACGAGACAGGCATGGCAGCTGAAGCTGTCTCTGTACAAGGCAAAGGTTCATGATGATCAAGCCAAGGCATCATCTAAAGCGTGTGCGTAAATATTTTTTCATCAGTGCTCTAAGATACATTTCATTAGCTTATTGCTGTTGCGTACACATACAGCCTAACCTGTGTGTTAACTACTGTAATGTGTGTGAGTAGTAACAGTAAGTGCTTTCTTTCTCTAAAGGAATAGATACAATTCTCTGGATGCCTGAATGAACACGTAACATGCAGTGACTCCTTTATCCATCAGCAGGCCGCGATACATGGATAACAGTTTAGTAAAAAGTACGTTGTACCATTAGCCCCAATTTATATTCTCAAAGTGCTGCCCATGTTTTATCACCAGACATGAGCAGCACAACCATTAAGCTATGTTATTACCATTTAGTTCATTACAGATATAGACCTTACTTTATAGTTATTTGTTGAGAATGAAAGAAAGTTAAAAAGAAATAGCATAGTTGAATAAAAACACAAAAATAGAAGACAAATATACATGGAAGACGGATATTACCATATTCTATGATTAAAATCAGATTTCACACATTGAAATAAATAACATTCATAACATAATACTGGCATTGAACAAACTTGAAACTCATAGCAGCACAATATTTCCAGGATTTCCCTTAATGCAAAATTTCTACTGTTAAACAAAGTGTTTTCAGAGTTTACAGTGAGCAATTACATTTTGTCACTGACAAAAAAACCCCATTAAAAAATCAGTTTTGTCAGAAGGAAATTCAGTTTCACTGAGGCAGTTCAACTAATGGACCAGCTGATGGACAACACATAATTGTTAGTAGTGGGATTTACAGCAGAATACTGAAGTCATTTAGCACTATTCTCTACTGGACGTGTACATTTATTTCAGTAGGTCAGATTGTCTACAAGTTGTTTCTTTTTTAACACAAAACTGCATGGCCACAAGTTCCTCTATTGGAAGGAAAGGAAAGGCTTTGATATTTAAAATTTTAAAAAAAGCACCTGGTTTCAGGGATAACATTTGTATACGTGCATGTTTAACTTTCTTCACAAGGCAGGTACATAATTTCTACATATGCCTTTAAGCTTCAAGCTCTCTCGCCGTGTGCTCCTCAATGAAACCACTGCGAGTAAATGAAAACAATCCAAAACAATGCTAATAATTAGGGCAGCAGTCAAATATTTTACCAATAAATAAGTAGAATGGCAAATGAAAAATAAAATATTTAAAGCACTTAGGGACCACAATAATTTGGGGCACTAGCTTAGTGAGAAAAACACCATGGATAGTGAGCTAGCTTAACTTCCAATACATACAGTAACTCACATTAGCAGTACACAGATCTGCTACTACTGCAATTCATTATCACGTATCAATCATTACAGCTTATCATCATTCATACACTTCCCGTCTTTCATCAATTAAAACAAGAAGCATGTGATTGTCAGGGATGTTAAAAGTTACCTCCTCTTTTCTCACTCACTCACTCACACATTAATTATGTCAGAAACTGTCTGTCTGCTTGTTGCACCGTATATTTTCATTTCGTCCCTTGTTTGTAATTTTCTTTTGACAGGAACAAACCTTGAAAATATTTGTTGAATGTCAATAAGGTGTGAGCTTTTGTGTGGAAATTGTCTTCATTCTGTAAACTTCCTCTTTATTCATGTATTAATAAAGAGATGTAAAGCATGTCTGCAGGTCATAAACAAAGTCATAACAAAGATATAAATGATACGTTTTGATGTCTAATATCTGATCAACAGGCCATCAACAAATTAAAAAAAATATTAGACAAATAAAATGAAATGCATTTAATAATAGAAACATCTTCATTAATATACTATATTGCTGAATTTCCCTTTGATAAATTCACACGTTATAATCATAGTGTAGTCTACAGAATATCATGCTACAGCCTCTCTGGTGGCTAACAATACACTTTAGTTGTACCTTTTCTGCAGTAAAGTGCTGACTGACAAAGGAAAAGGAAAAGGAAAGCATCCATCCATCCATCCATCCATTTTCCACCCTTAGAGATCGGGTAAGGAGCTTGGACATTCGGAGGGAGCTCAGAGTAGAGCCGCTGCTCCTCCGCATCGAAAGGAGCCAATTGAGGTGGTTCGGGCACCTGGTAAGGATGCCCCTGGACGCCTCCCTTTGGAGGTTTTTCGGGCACGTCCAACCGGTAAGAGACCCCGGGGTAGACCCAGAACACGCTGGGGGGATTATATATCCCAACTGGCCTGGGAACGCCTTGGG
>JAVQJF010090086.1:0-26923 GCA_036023855.1 Gadopsis marmoratus
AATCAAATCAAATCAAATCAAATTTTATTTATATAGCGCTATATCATAACAAAGTTATCTCATAACACTTGTAAATATAGAGCAAGTTCAAGCCAACTCTATATCTACAGACCCAACAAAGGACATTTAGTGAGGAGGTCAGGATGGATGAGTAGCTCAGACACCAGACTTTTACCCAGAGAACTGCTGTTCGAATCATGTGTGGAACTTACCTTGTTATTTTAACCCAAACCATGATCTCCTGCCAGAAGACCTTTGAGGCAAACCTTTCCCACGTGTATAACTGTATTTCCCAAAATGTTTCAACTTTCAACTCTTCCCTTGATGTTATCAACCCAAATTGGATCATGCGATGATTATCTGTGAACCTCTTTTTATTTAGAAAAACTGCGACTTGGTAAGGCTAAAGTCACTTGATACACCCAGCAGCTTCATTAAAAAGAACAGGCTGGTTATCAAGTTAAGAAAAAAAAAACATCTACCACAGCCACCAATTACTGGTGAATATCTCGAGGACCCATTTTAATATCCCCACGACACAACTTTGGGTCCTGGCCCAGTTTGCAATCTGCTTTGGTCTATAATGATGGCTGCCTAATTGACTCCCCTCTCTCTGTCCACTCTCCTCTTCTCTCGTCTTCACAAGGTTTCTCCTGGAGTTTAATATCTGTGGCTTCTGGCACACGGAGCATTTCGCTGACGGTGAGATCTACAAGAATAAATGTGGCCAGAAAAAGGTCAAACTCTATCCATGTGTATGTGCTCAGAAATGTCCTTTTGTAAACGTAAATCATCTTTATTCTGTAAATCATCACAACCTTCAGAGCAGATCTGGATTACTTAATATTTGCATTATAAACCAGTTCCCTATAAATAATATCATCTACATCTGCATGGATTTCAAGTAAATTCTTAAGGGATTCCAAATCATATTGAAATATTAACATAAACGTCTGGAAGTCTGGGCTAATGCTCACCATCAACACTATACTCACTCAAAAATTATACTCCTACCAGTCACCGCAGACATGTTACAGTAATGTTGTGTCAGTTCAGTGCCAGGAGGGTTTACTGTGAGTTGTGTGCAGCATTGATCACCAGTCTAGAGGTCATTATGGAAAATCAACATCGTGTCCTCTCATCCTCTCACCTCTCATCTCCCTCTGTCTCTCCATCGATCACACTTTCACCCTCCTCATTACTCCACCTGTCAATCATCCGCTCTTCATCCGACTCCACATCACCATCATCATCCCTCCATTCAGCAAAGTCATCGGTCGTCATGTGTGAGTATCTGTCGTGGTATTTTTGAGGAGCATTGTTCCTCGAAAATAATTTCAGTTGTCCTTAAAACTGCCTTTTATTTTGCATTTTGTGTGTGTTGTAGTGTTTGTAGTATAAACTACAACTTCACACTAAATTAAATTTGGTGGGTCTGATTATGTAGGTAGCTTTCAGTGGGAAGAGGGGTAACTGGCAAGTTTGTTAAAACAAGAACTAAGCATAGAGTTACACTTACACTAGTGTGAATCTGAGGAAGTCAGACAGACACCAAATTTAATTTATTTTGGAGTACACAGCAAGCTAGAGTACCTGTGGTCCTGGCAGAAAGAGCAATAAATGAGTGTGAAGCATTTAAATTTCATCCAGCGTTCTCCTGTCACACACTCTAAGCCTGTCAGTCACCAACAAAACGTCACACATACACTTTTACACACACCTATTCATATTACCAACTGCGAGACATGACCCATATCTATTTCTCTCTTAGCCTCAGCTCATAAGAAAAAAGGAGACATCCTGCAGCCGTGTGACACCGAGTACCCCAGCTTCGTCTACGAGCCGTCAGTCAAAGAGACCAACAGCATTATTAAGTGTGGACGCTGCCAAAAGTAAGCACACACTCATGCACACGTATGCACACACAAACCTGCGGTGCAGTCTTCCCTAAGCCCTAGACCAGTCATATTAAATTGTCCTTCCAAAATCCATTTTCTACAGCTTTGCTCTGTTTTGCATAGTGAGAGCAGTGTGTGTGTGTGTGTGTGTATAAGAGTATCAGGAAGGAGGAAATAAGTAGAAAGAAATGGAATTAGATCAGGGTTATAGAAAGACAGAGAAGCATGTGGAGAGTGAGAGAGAGACTTGAAAACTGAGAGATGGTATTAAGACAGGTAAATGAAAAAAACAGGGGGATCGGGGAGTGGGTGACAGAAACAGAAATGGAAAAACAGTGGGAGGCAAGAGGAGGGGGGAGAGGAGAAATAGAGGAACGTAAGTGTGTGTGTGTGTGTGTGTGTCTGTGTGTGTGTGTGTGTGTGTGTGTGTGTGTATTTGAAAGTGAGAGAAACGCTGTCCCTCTGCGGTCATATTATTTCAGCAGGTTTTTTGATCATAGGTTGAGTGTGAACGCCCTCATGAGGCCAAAAGAGGTATAACGCAACACAAACACTGGTACCTGGTTTTGGTCACATTTTGTTCACTTTATTACACAGACCGACCAACTCGTGCGGTCAAGTAAATCTTCAATATTATTTTTTTCCTTAGAAGTTATCCTGTAAATTAGTACGCGAGACATTATCTCTGGGTTTTCATATTATTATTTTTATTTTTTTTATCAATGTAACTGTCATTGTGGACATTGTATCTGCCTTGGCTCGGCGCCCCCTACTGGACAAAGTTTTCATGTCGTACCTTACATAGGAGGTTTCTCCCTCTCTGGGCTTTTCTTTGTGTGCACATTGTCACACTTTTTAATATGTTTGTGTGTGTCAGGATGTTTGTGGTGCAGCAGATACCAGAGAGCAACCTGTTGATGTTGGTGGTGCAGGCAGACTGTGACTGCTCCAGACAGTACCCACCCATCACCATGGAGCCCAAGGAAGTCAAATATATCCTTTGATATTTTGGTATTTGTGGAGTATGTTGGGTCAAATGGACAAATTATCTCACTTTAACACACACACCAAATTAGATATTGTTTGAGTCTGCTTGCTTTGATTTATTTATTTCTCATAGCACCACACTCCTTTTACATTCACAAAAGCACAATATTCAGATTTGGTAGAGGAGGTAATTTTTCAGTGCATAACTCACTGGCATGTTAGTAGCAGAAGAACAGGTAAAACAGAGCTGTACCTTACATTTGTACCTTCAACAGTACAGTATGATTAACCAAGATGTACCTATAAACATAATCAATTTTCTACCCATTTTATTTTTTATTGTACTGCAGTTGCTGCAAACTCTCCCTCTGGAGAGGGTGTAGACAGACCAACAAAAAGGATGTTGCTAAGGTTGAAACAAGGACAGGATGTCTTACAAGCTTCGCCCACTTCCCACATATAATTGCCTTTTGGTTAAGCTTTTCCCCTTGCACCATGCCTGATGTGTTCCTCTAATGGTACATTTGTGTCATTTTCAGTGCAAATCTTTTGTATTAATATTTGAATGAGAATTCAAGAGAAGCCTATCCTGTTTGTGTTGTTGCTCCTTGACCTTGCTGTACATAATTCCTCTGTAAAGTGTGACAGGATGAGGTCCCAGAAGATTCGCCGACGCCCTGAGTCCTGCCATGCCTACCACCCCCAGGTCAGCATCTCGTTGGTCCACCCCATGAGTGACCATTGCATCAACCAGCATCTGCAGCCAGTATACAGCGGCTTTGACCAAGTGTTACCAAGTGTTTCATAAATCTTGATAAAGGCTTAAATGCAATAATTTTTGTCATAACCTAAATTACGATAAAACACATCTCCTCTCATTGTCTTTCTACACTGGTTCTGTGCACCGTATTTTCAACTGTCTTCAACTGTACTGTTGTTATTAATCTTCTATATCTGTTATCATATTAATGTCGTGGCAGAGATGCAAAGTGAAATCACTTTCTGTTTTGTCCCTGTAGGAGAATGCCAATGATTGTGGAGGAGCTGCTGTTGTATCTCTCTCTGCTTCTCTCTTCCTCACTTGTCTCTCCTTCTTGGCACATGTCTCCTGATGATGGACAACTTTGCTGGTTTATCAATTCTCATATAAACAAGGAGACTCAAGAGACGTGTTTGAACACTGGACACCTCAAGTGGATTTTTTTTTAAGTACTTAATTCTGCACATTTTGCTTGTGACAACCTCAAACCTAGTCTTTAATGACGGACCTTTGGTGTGGTCTTTGAGCATGTATTGTTTAACTCCTGGAAATTATTACATCTGAACTGAAAATTGCAAAGAAAGCACGTCAATGGGCTATGGTTGCCATGGATACTTTTTCCAGTAGTTACTTTCTCATACACCACTTTGCATCTCAAAATGGAAAAAGACTAAAAAGATGCAGGTGGTTGCTATGACGTGAAAGGAGAATAGGGCTACAGCAGAATATGGTAAACATTGTTGTGCAACATCAGTGTTGCTGCTAGAATTCATGTTGTAAATGGTGCTGACTCAGTGCCAAGAAAGTAATTGCAATGGAGTTATATGAAATTTGGAAATACATAAATTTAATAAAGATAATCAAAATATGAGAATGGGAAGTTCCTTCAGGAACATTTGTTTACTCGGATTACATCCCAAAGGTATTTGTTTCCATCACATATCTTTCAAAACATGTCTGCCTTTCTGTCTTTATCAGCTGTGTCTTTCTGTGTGTTTGTGCATACTGTATGTAATTATGTTTGTCTATTTGGCTGGAATGCATTGCTGAAACTGGAACCGAACTACAATCTACATGGATAACACAATGATGAACTTAAATTTAAAAAGTGTTGTATTTTGTATTTTTTTTAAAATCCAATTTACACATTACATACCCCAGAGATGATGCACATAAATGTTTCTGGAAAAAAACGAAAAGGTTTTTTTAAGGCAGCGATGAAGCATTTCCTGGAGACTGTGGGTTTTGGATACTTTACTTAGACCCCAACGTCATTTAACTGCTACTTATTACTTGGCATAAATAAAAATGTAATTTTATAACTTCATGATCAAAGCAAAAAAATTGGAAGGCCTCACTTTGGGAAACAAGATTGGCATATGGAATAAACTACTGAATTCTTATTGTGTAATAGCCTAATTTTAGAAATGTCATATACTGTATGTAACTGCAATGTACATTAACAGTGTAAATCTAATTGCATAGGGTATTTTTTGCATTTGCTTGTGTTTCATATTTTGAACTTCGGCATTTCATTGTATTTTGGGCTGTGAGTAACCCTGTAGCTTTGTCGATTGTATTTCTGAATCACCTTACGAAGCATGTCTTTAAGTTGATCTTATTCTGATGACAAAATTGCCTGAGAATTTGCGTGTTTGCATAATAGACTCAGATACATATTGTGTGTGGGTGAGCATCATAACAAAGAGTCATTTTGTTCATCTGTCTCAGTTTTGTTTGTAATTTCCACAATAGAATATACTATATATTGTATGGTTGATTGTGTCCTCATTTTATGTTGATTGACTGAAGCCATGATTTGTACCAAGTGAATTAAATGATCCATATGTTTTTGTACTGTATTTGTTGTCAGTGTGTATTCTGTTTTATCAGTGATTGTCAGTGCACATATTAAAAAATACTAACAATAATACCAGACTAAAACAGAGAATCAGAGACATATCATAAATGCATCATAAATCAAGGCAAGTTGATGTAATTTCAGACTTCCTTTAATCTATTTAATGGAGAAATCGATTAAATCCCAGTCCTTTCTGTTAATTGACAACAGACTAATGTCAATTCTTACATAAGAGTATTGAATCTAACTGAAATGTCATTAATAGTTGACCTTTTATGCTCTCAGTAAAATATTGTGGCACATAAGCTCTTGAAATTGTTTGAATTTATCTTATTTTCACATTTTTCATGGATAATTGTGATATTAGACATCTGTCCCCAAAATCTTGAAATCTTTAAAGCAGGATCTGTGAATTCTTGAAAGGAAAGCTTTATTTAGATCTATACTGCTAACATTGTTTTGAAGCTGAACTAGAGTGTCAATGTGAGCTCTTACATGGCCGTTGATCTTAACTTGTGTCATATAATTTGACTCCAGTATTAATTCATGCCTTGATTTCCTTCAACTGAAACTGAAAAAAAATCAGTATCAGGATTATATTATTAAATGTTTAGATGCTGCAGTAAAATACAAATTACTCTTGTGTAGCATCATCCAGTACAGTTTTGAGATTGTTGTATTCAGGGGTGCTGCCTCGTCTGGGCCGCCCATATTGCCCATTAGAAAAAAAGAAATAGTGCTCTGTGGCTGTATCACAGAGTCATCGTCACGTCTCTTCTGTGGGATTATAAAACACAGCAACAAATATATCCTACGATGACAGGTTTGCTTTTTATTTGACACAATCCTCTTGATCTTTCTGATATGACATCCAAAGGGTCAGGAAACAAAAGAAAAACAGATTAAAAGTTAGGAATGGACCCATGGTCAAATCTGAATTTTGAAATACTAAATCAAACGTTTAGTCTACATTGATATATGTCCAAATTTTAACTTTCTCTCTCAAAGTTAGGAGAAAGTGAATAGCATTTGATCATATTTCCTTTTCGAAAGTGGTCCTCTTTATTAGGCTGTGACTACCTTTCCCACACTTATTTGGTTGCTGTCGTGTTTACATGGTGTACAGCAGGTGCTGTAATTAGTGAAGCCGACCAGCAGGGGCGTTAGTTGCCCGTCTCTGTCTCATTGTTTGTGGCTCACTGTTGCTCTGCACCGCCGGGCCACAGGAAAATGGCGGATGGTGTGGATCACATCGACATCTACGCCGACGTAGAGGAGGAATTTAGCCAGGTAATTAAACCACATTCGCTACACGTTAACTAGTGGTGCGATCTTGTCTGTGTTTGTCTAACCGTTTGTTGTTATCGTGAGCGGAGCGGCGCGCAATGCCGGTCAAACGCGCTTCTCTGCCATACAGGCCCCCTTTCACCATGCTGCACGCCAGCATCCCCAGCTACACTTATCGGCGCCAAATGTTGTATCTGTGATTATGTCCGACATTTAACGTGACGCATACTGCATGTAGTAATTGATGTGCAGTTTGCAAATAAAGCTAATTTATTTGGCTAAATGCTAAAAGCTACCGCTTTCATTGTTAAGTGTTCACTGTTTCGGGCCCTGGCATGGCCGCCAGTGGCGGGCTACCGGGCTAAACAAACGTACTTACGTTAGCTAGCCTGCGTTAGCTGGTTTTCACTGTAAGTTACATTTTAGGTCGTTCGCCTTTTCAGTCGAGCAAACCTCAAGTTGAATTGGCGCTACATGTTCACGTGTGGAATGCCAAAGAGTATGAATTAGAAATGCATTTAATAAACGTATGAATTGTGAGCTTTCGACTGTTAGCATTAACGCAAATATGTCTGCTGGGTGGACGTCTTCTTCCTCCTCCGCGCACACACCCTCCTCCTCCGTACACCCGGAAAGGCTGTATCGACCTAATCCACGATGCAAATAATCTGTTGCTGTCTGTAAAGTTGGGTGATTTCGGGACAGCGTTATCGCTTCAAACGTCTTAACGAAATAGCTCCCATTTGTGTTCGGTTGACCCATCGTGCGCTGCCCAGGCGCGTTCAGGTGCCCAGGCTTGGACTTTGCACGACGACTACTTCATGAGCCTTTTCTGTTAATTTCAGAAATAAAACCGAGGAAACCAAGGTTAATGTATAAGAAGATTACTCGGTTTATATGTCAAAAGTTAGTAAAGGCCACACTCTGATTATTCTTGATGAGTTCGTTTGGATTATGCGCGACAGTGCCGATATTTTGAGACAGAAAAACAGGTCCATAAAAGCTGCTCCGGAGTCTGCCTGTGGTCATCGTATGCTGTCCTGACGTGACGTTCAGTTAAAACCAACTGCACATTGTGCTTTTTGCACTGCATCTGTTCACATGCACAGAGACTGTTCCTGAAGGGGTCACTTACCGCAGGAATCTCTGCATGTTCACTTACCGACACGCTTTTTTTAAGATAATGAGATGAAAGTTTTTTTATTTTTAAAGCCTATTTAACAGTTTGCCACTACACATGCGTTCTACCAGCACAAATGGTTTTAATGTAGCAAAATGTAAACAAGTACTTTTGACAAAGTTGATTTATGATTGCTCTGTGTGAGCAGTAAACTTAGCTGGAGGTTAATGTAGAGTATACATATATATTTATCAATTTATTGCTGTTTATTTTTGCATGTCTGCCAACATACACCAATACTGATATATATGTGAGAAACAATTATTGCCTTTATGCTTATGATCTATGTTCACTGTCAACATTAAGGCTTTGACACCACTAGCCCTGTTGAACTGATGGAGGCAAGAGGATAACTTTCCTTTTCTCAAATTAAGGTCCTCTATTGCACATTAGACAAATAATCAGGATTTTCTATCCCACCAGATACTGCTGCAATGAACTAAAATATGAAATTAAAACAAAAATGTGCTTAACGTGTCGCACGTTTGACTGAACTGTTACTATCATTCTTAACAGGAAGCAGACTACCCGGTTCACGAGCAGATTGACCTGTATGATGATGTAATATCCCCATCCGCCAACAATGGGGATGCTCCGGAAGACCGGGACTACCTGGACACACTGCCTGCACCAGGTGGCACGGAGGGAGGGAAGAGTGCCCAACCCAATGTGGTGTACACGTATACAGGCAAAAGGATTGCCCTATACATAGGAAATCTCACATGGGTGGGTGTCAGATAATTCTGTGCAGGCTGCTTAAATGCGTGGAGGAAAGTATTGACATTATATGCTTTCTGCGGGTAATGAATAGTACCAGATTTTTCTTTGAAGGTATTAAAGACAGTCTGTAGTCATATAATTCTTGCTCCATGCCAAATGTAGACTCAAATGTATCTGGAAGTTGGAAAACATTAAATGATTATAAATTTAAGCAAGTTAGTGTGAATATACTGATGACACGGTCTTCTCTTATGCAGTGGACAACAGATGAAGACCTGACAGAAGCCATCCGGTTGATAGGAATCACAGATGTGTTGGAGATCAAGTTCTTTGAAAACAGAGCCAATGGCCAGTCAAAAGGGTGAGATTTTTATTATCTGTGTGACATGAATAGACTACATCACAGGCTGCTGTGGGTTATGATAATTAGTCCTACTTTATAAAAAAATTCCAGACAATGTCTGATTTTAAAATAAAAATGAGGTCCTTTAGATCTGGTGCAGTACTGTTCTGTATATTGTGATGTGACATTGCCAGATGCCAGCTAAAGATTGAGGAGGGAAAAATCTATGACCCACACAAGTCGAGGTTGAACAACACAGGTGAAGGCAGGGAAATTAAGTTGTATGACACAAGCAATTATAAAACTCTTAAATCCAAAAATATATCCTTTGAGCACTAACTAATATTTTGCAGTAATCTGATTGTGGGTGTCCTCTGCATTCATCTTACAGGTTTGCATTGGTGTGTGTGGGTTCAGAGGCATCATCCAGAAAGTTAATGGAGCTGCTGTCAAAGAGGGATCTCCATGGTCAGAATCCCATCGTCACGCCATGCAACAAACAGTCCCTCAGCCAGTTTGAGATGCAGTCACGCAAAAGTAGGACGTGCTTCAGTATATTTTAAAATCCACTCAGCAAGAGCAAATTTAACGTGCATGCTTGTCAGTCTGCTAAAAATGGACTTCATGTACAGTCATATGTACACTTCCAAGTACACTTATCACATGTATTACTTGAGTTATTGACCCAGTTGTGTCTAAATGTGCACACAACACACTCGTGTGTTAAATATTGCATATTGAATGGAAAACTAACTTACTCTAGTCTCGTTGTTTCACAGGTACCCAGTCAGGCCAGATGTCCGGGGAAGGTAAAGCTGGTCCCCCTGGCGCTGGCCCTCGTGGAGGTTTCCCCATGGGTCGAGGCAGAGGCAGATTCCCTGGACCGCCCGGCCCTGGAGGAGACCGCTTCCCTGGTCCCGTTGGGCCTGGAGGGCCGCCACCACACTTCCCTGGTTAGTTTGGTAAAAAGTGTTTGTGCCCGTATGGAAGGGACCTGTCTCAATTCACTAAACTGAAAGATAATATTTAAAAAGTGCAGAAATCAAATGGAAGGGTAAGTAGATTGAGTTAAGGACAGTTTTACTCCACAGAATGTCTAATTTTAAACTATAAATTTCAAATGATTATCAAACTTAAATTTAAATTTACTTTGAAATAATTTTATAGGAGGGAGGTAACCTGCTGTTATAACTTTGGCAGGTTAATTTTGCCACGGACATTGACTGTAAATTGCAGGCTGTGTCTAATCTAATTTAGACATTTCAACAATAGTTTGTACCCAATACTGGTGGGGTTAAAAATCAAGTTATGGAACCTTGTTGAATATTATGTTGGTCTTGCTCTACCAAATAAGGTGAGCTTGTGGCAGAAAAGACGTTTGTGTCCTGATCACGTCTACTGGAAAAAGCTGAATTCTTTTTCCATTCTCATTGAAACAGACAATTCTTTGAGTGTCAGCAGTAGAAGCAAATTCATGGATGATGCATTGAGAATGCATACACATCTTGAATCACATAGTTAGGTCACTACATGTGTGATCTGTGATGTGTATGGATCAGTTTGTTGGTAATCACCGCCGGCGGTGGTCGTGCTCTATCACCTGTTGAGGTTTATGTGTCAGTGGATTCTTGGTTTATTATTGGTGGCTTCATATTTTGAATTTATTTTTTAATGTTTTTGTTTTGAGGCTTTTGTCATTCCTGTGGTGATTGTTTTTTGTTTTTTAAACAATATAGAAGGGCAACAGATTAAAATAATCATCACAGCGTGACAACTGTCTTGAAAACGTAACGTGAGCTGTTGCTTATTGTCTGGCAGTGCTGCTCCGTTAGCACAGTCCAGGCTTTGCTACCACTCACATTTGCATGGAACCAAAGCTAGCCTGTTGTAGTGTTTCTTGTGAGGGATCTTCCACCCATTATATCTCCCCTGGCAGGGCTGTGCCTTTGCATGTTTCCCTCCCCATCTGGTTTGTTCTTTCTTTATCCCTCTTCACCTCCAGTTGAACAAATAATCCTTCGCTGGCTGTAATTTTCTGCTCACAACATTCCTTGACGAGCAGTTTGCTCAAAGCTTTACTTGGCAAACTACCAACCTTACACACCGTGCAAATCTTGGATTGGCCACCTTACACACGTAGTAGGAGAGAATGGAGTTGCCAGCTTTTCTCTTTTTTTCCATTTTTGCGTCTCTTTCCCTCCATCCCACCTTTTTCACATCTCTTCTTTCGCTTATTGGCTGGTGCCTTGTGCTGCTGGGCTGAGACAGGCCTTCAGTTAGTAGGCGGAAGTTTATAAAGGGAAGAGTTGTGATTGGTTTGCTTTCTTCCCCATTAGGCTCGGGGATGAGACCAGATCTGATTAGGCACCAAGATGGCCCTCTGATGGATATGAGTTTCAATCCCTTCCCGCCGGGGGGCAGGAACGGGAGCTGGCGTGGCAGAGGTGAAACACCTCGATTGATCTGATTGATTCGATCAATCACCTTTTTATTCTAACCCTCAGCTCTTTATTGGTAGGAGTTGAAGCCGTTCGGTTGACCGCCCCAGAAACAGCTGAACTTCTCACCAAACTCTCTATTTAAAAAAAAAAAAACTTGAACTAACTTTAATAAGCAACAGTATTTGATGGAAACTTGCATGAGGGCAGTGTAAATATTTTTATGTGTTCAGTCGAAACTAAAACATTTTAGAGAAGCACACCATTTAGAGATCTGCTTTGTTCACAGCCCAACATGTTTTAAATAAAACCAAACATCCTCAGACTGAAGACATACGGCAAATTTTTTTTAAGGCCATCCTGCATTCTACCTACTTTGCATTTTTTTTCACGCTTGTATTAAATTTAGTCAGAATACATAAATCTACAGAATACAAATTCTGTCATGCAGTTGGGTGAAAAGCCCTGTATTTCCCATTTGACCTAAATGGCATCTCATGAGTGGACTTTGCAGGGAATAATGTATTTGCTCAGTGCAGTATATACAGCATCTCAAATATGTATGAGCTTGCCATGCTGAACTCTTGGGGCTCTTGGCAACTTATTACAGTGCATCTCAATTAAGTGTTGCCGGAAAAAAATCCAGCATTCAATGCAGAGCCTTTCACTTTGCTATGAGTGTATCTCATCGTCTGTTCTGTTGCCTTCTGATTTCATTTGCAGCATTTGTTGTTCCCTGTAGCTATGGCTTGCTCTTCCTTATGTCTGTGTCATTGTCCCTGCTTTAAATTGTCTTACATACCTAAGCATATCTACGTTTGAAGGAAAACATGGAAAATACATGATCTTAAAATTAGAGCTTGACCGATAAATCGGCCACACCAATATGTGTTATATTTTAAAGTCTTGGTGATTTTTATCAGCGCACTTATTTCCCCATTGTGCTCAGAAATGTTGGAGAGCTCTGCCTGCTATAACATACACAAAAGATAACGAGTTGACTAGATCTTACTTTTTGTCATGTGCTTCTGTTTTGTCCCTTGTGTTCTCTTTAAGGTGGTATGCAGGGCCCCCCACGTCCCCCTCCCGGTCCACCTGGTCCCCCTGGCCCTCCAGGACCTCCACCTCCTGGCCAGGGCCTGCCCCCACCCCTCGCTGGTCCTCCAAACCGTGGTGACAGACCTCCTCCCCCTGTTCTCTTCCCTGGTCAGTTCGGCCAGCCTCCAATGGGACCCCTGCCCCCGGGCCCCCCTCCTCCAGGTTACGGCCCTCCCCCAGGTCCCCCACCCCCTCAACAGGGCCCGCCACCCCCAGGACCCTTCCCTCCTCGCCCCCCAGGCCCCATTGGGCCCCCCCTGGCTTTAGCTCCACCTCCACACATGCCAGGTCCCCCACCGGGTGGACCACCACCAGCGCCACATGTCAACCCTGCCTTCTTTCCCCCACCTGGCAACAACAACATGCCCCCCAACGACAGCCGAGGCCCCCCTGGACCAAACGACCCATACGGACGCCCGCCACCATATGAGAGAGGGGACTACGGTCCTGGAGGCCGGTAAGGATGTGTGGTGGAGGTGGATCAATACAGCAATTTATAGTGTTGTTCTTTTTGTTAAGTTCAGGATTTGCTGATTTACATTTTAAAGATGTTTTATCAAAGCTAGTTTGAATTGGTTGTGAAGTTTACACAGTTTAAACATGCTGTGACCCTTGTGTGTTTTGTAGGGAGATGGAGGCGTCACGGACCCCTCTGAGCGAAGCTGAGTTTGAGGAGATCATGAACAGGAACAGAGCAATCTCCTCTAGCGCTATATCTAGAGCGGTGTCTGACGCCAGTGCAGGTAAGACATTGTAACGTAGGGTACATAGTTTACACCAACAAAACAAAAACCGGGAGACAATTAAAGTTTATTGCAAACTTGTGTTCTCTTTAGCTGACTATGGCAGTGCCATAGAAACCTTGGTGACAGCCATCAGTCTGATTAAGCAGTCCAAAGTGTCAGCTGATGACCGCTGTAAGGTCCTCATCAGTTCCCTGCAGGACTGTCTCCATGGCATTGAGTCAAAAAGCTACGGTTCCGCCTCCAGGTAAGATTTTAATTTTGTGCAGTAGCCATTAAATGTTACACTGAAGCCGTTTACAAGCTATACTGCTAAAGACAACTTGTCACAAAGAAAATCCTGGGAATATTTTGGATCTAGCTCAAACGAAAAAAGATTAGTTGCATTTGAAGATCCATGGACTACTTTCTAGCTGTTATTTGCTGTAATTATGACTATCTTAACTCCTCCAAATGGGAATTGTCCTCCCAGATTTAGTATTTAAAACTTGGAAACCCTGGCACACAGTCCAGTGATGCTTCTCTGTCTCTGCCAGGCGAGAGCGCTCCAGGGAACGAGACCACAGCCGCTCCAGAGAAAAGAGCCGACGCCACAAGTCCCGTAGTCGCGACCGGCACGAGGACTACTACCGAGAACGGAGCCGGGAGCGGGACCGCCATCGCGAGAGGGACCGTGACCGAGACCGGGAAAGAGAGAGGGAGAGGGAGTACCGACATCGCTAGACAAGAAGAAGGTGGGTACAACTTTCCCTGTGTTGTTTTCAGCTCTCTTCTGTCTTCCTCATCACTACATTTTTCTCAGACCTGGATTGAGGGAGTCTAGTTCAAGATGAAATAACTAACTACATGGCAGATGAAGAAAAACGCCGGGGTTGAGTTTAAAAAAGTCCACTTTGATTGCGCACCTCCTCTCTAAGCATAAAAGCTATGAATAATTTACAATATAGAATGACATAAGTGTTGATGTAAATGTCCCTTTGAATATTTGAGGAAGGGGACAAGGAGAGACGCAATGAAAAGACTTTTAAAACTCGGTCCTTTTGGTTTCAGGTAGGTGTAAGGTAAGTCTGCTTTCTTTAAAATGTCTTAGTGTACAAACTTGTGTTGTGTAATACACACTTAATGTATTCACCTTGCTACTTTATATCAGAGGGGGTTTGTAAGAGTTGAATCTATGCTGTGGTTCTCCCCACATCCAAAAATACACCGATAGTTACTGGAACTTGATGCATTGTTGCTCTTTGGTCTACATGCCTGTCTGGTAGTTTGCAAAATTTGTCAGCCACTTTTTGTATTCTGTCAAATACATTTTGAAATAAAATGATGGATTCTCTTATAGATATCATGAACCTATGCATGGCAAGAAAGCAGTACCAACTTGCTGCTTGCACATGTTTGGTTGTGGTGGGTTTTGTACCAGTTCTGCCTTTTTGGCAGCTCAGCCACTCTATAGATACACCTTTGCTAAACATCTGTTTGGCTCATAAAAGGTGGAAATTATCAAAATTTTGGTTTTACCAGCAACTGGCCAGTGGACCAAAACAAAGTTCAGAGTTATTATGGCTTGAATATCAAGTATACCTAATTTAACATTTTAATTATGTGACTTAGCTAATTGAAGTGTATTGTGACTGAGTTGGTTTATCAGTGTGCTTGTAATAGTAGTTCCTTGATTGATTGGCTGGTTTCAGATGTTAAGTGTTCCCCATTTGTTGCCGTACTTGGTACAGATTTAACATTTTGTGTGGTCTGTTTGTTCAGATTGGATTGTATTTTAGGGGAAATTACAATGTTCATCTTGTCGATAGTCTGCACTTTGTAAATGTTCCATTCATAGTAATGTTGTATGCATCTTTTATTTATATTTATATATACACACACACACACACACACACACACACACACACGCAATTTATGTAAAAATATCATTGTCGTGGTGAAGTATATTTTTCAGAAAGTGTCGATCTAATGATTTTTGGACACACAGTTTTGACAATGTGATTGTGCCATATTTGCCCGACATTTTACTTTTGTCAAATTGAATGTTTTGCAGTTTAGTGTTTGTTTTTGACCCATTGTGCCTCAATTTAAGACTTTGAGGTAAACTGAAAAAAATTCATACTTTTTGATATCATGTCCAGAGTTAGTGCACATAATGTTACAAATAATTTTTTGAGGAAAGTGTCAAAGGAAAAACTAGATTTGACGCTCTGCTCACATTGATCAGTGGTTTTAAATTGAACTTGTAATTTGTTGATTATCAGAATTGGTTTACAATAAGTCAACAGTGCATAATTAATTGCAGTTTATTACAGATTTTATTGGCGATAAACTACATGGAAACGGAATAAGTTAATAAGGAAATCAATTGTATGTGATAACTTTAAAATAATATTAAATGGTAAATGAAACTCCACATTTCCAATGCAGTGCAGCAAATTCATGATTATATGATAACTGTAATTTGACATTGACTGACCCATAGATTAAATTTACACTTTAATATTTGTTTTTATGTGACTTGTATGTACATTGAAATTATTTCTGTTTAGGCTGCAGTATTAAATGATAAAATAATCCTAGGTTGGCAAGAGACTATGCAAGTATTTCATAGTATGTGTGTTGCTGGCTTTTTGGCTATGGATGAGATGAGATGAATTTCTCTGAAACTACTTGACAGACACCAACTTGCTCATTAATTTAGGTAAATATATTGTAGGCTAATTTTCTGAGACTTGCTGGTGGTTTTCATCGATTTTGGGTGTTAGGGCTTCACAAATTGTTTGTGGGTAGATGTTTCTTCCATGGCGTCACTTACGTGAACAACATAACCGTTGTATGGTTTTGGAACTGTAGTTGAAATATCTGGATTGAATGATTTTGTGTCTTTCTGATGTCCTTTACTGCCAAAGCACTAAGATGTCTGTGCTGTTGTGTATAAACCAGTCCTTATAGAGCGGAGTCTAGTCAGTTACAGGGACCCTCGAGTATCTACGCATCACCCCAAATAATATTTCTCACAATTTAAAACGAGCTTTAAAAACATAAACCTCATTCACCTATATGTTACATTAATGCTGCATTAGACACATTATTAATATATACACTTTTATACAAGTGTCTCTTTCTCATATGCTGAGAAATATTAACTGGGGGGATTTTGCTTATGAAGTTGCTGAATTCTGAAAGCAGGTAAAACAAATACCAAAAGAATGCAACTGAATAACTCTCTAGTCTGTCACATGATATAAAGGGAGTAGAGTTGTTATAACTTTTAGCTGTCAGAAATAACAAAATTGATTTAAAATCTCAGTTGCACCCAATTGTCATATACAGTTTTTACTGAAAAATAAAACCTTGTGCCCACCTCTCCAAAAGATTACTTTTCCCGTGTTTACTTTCACTAACAGCATTTGTACATATTCTGAGTGGCAACAGCTAAATGTAAAACATTTTGCACTGCATTTTAATAGAATCATTGCAACAGCAATGACTCAAGTCTCCTCCAACACATTTTCTCTCAGTTAGATAAGAGATCACTTGTGGGCATAATTCCTAATAACGTTTGGTAATATGGAGATGCAAAAAATGCATTTTGAGTATATGTGTTTCTTACAGTATAAATGAAATGACTAAAAATCAAAATCAGCCTTTGCATTCAGTCTATCTTAGAGCATGGTAAGCAGGGAAGAAAATGGAGAATTAAGCCTATTGCTTTTATTCCTGATAGCAGCAATATGTGTTGTGTCCACAGATATGCTTTAAAACTTGTCTCTGTTCATATTGACGTGGGGGGGAAATGTACACTGTTTGCACCAGGCTGAAATTACTTTTTATGCTATCACTTCAGTCTGTCTGTAGGTGTATGTGTGCTTGGGATTACAACCCCGATGTCCTTTTCAAAACAAGCATGCTATTTACTCATGTTAAACCAGGGTCAAACAGAGTTCCAGTTACATGTCAACAATAAGCGTTCATGCCAATTTAAATAACATGCAGGAAATAGAATTTATTCTTGAAGAGACTTGAATATATGTGACTGAGAGATGGCTCAGTTAAAGCAACTGAAGACAACTGTAATGCTTTTATTTATTTTGTTCCCAGTTCACAAGTTATTATAGTCAACAAATCAACTATGTAGTTGTCAACGTCAGTGAGTGGCAAAATAATTAATTTTCCACACCTTCTGCACTATTACCTATTTCCAGAAATACTGTGAGCTCCAAATGTAGGCTAATCTGTAAAAAAGCATTATTTTAAAATGGTAAGTATCACATTTGTTATAGAGACATTAGAGTATTTCATGGACTGCTTGACCCTGGTTTGACTCTGACCTGTTTCATTTCAATGCTGTATCAGCTGACACACTGTTTTCTATGAACCATAATATTTTATAATGAACAGAGGTTCAACAATATGGCATATTTTAAAATATGGCAAAAGATTTGTTATTATATATGGATGTAATTTGACCATTGACAAACGTTCAGTCGTGCCCATTCTCACTTGTACTGGATGTTATACTCCCTTTTAAAATAATAGTGTGACAAAGAGTACCATACTGTGTTGTGTAAAATACTGTCGGCTGAACTGTATTTATCTGTAGCCATGCACTGTGTAAAACACAAACCCTTTCTACACCAAAAACTATTGAGTTTTAATATGCATTTGAACCATGTAAAATCATCTGTACTCATTTGACTTGCCTGTAAGTAAGGCCTCTTTGGTGCAGATACCAGTTCTAATTCACTCTGTAAAGAAAAACCTTGTCATCAAGGCTTATAATAAATTTGATTTTAAAATAATGATTACCAACCAAATTTGAAGTGACTTCCTATATCAGAATTTGTTGAATTTTAACATTTCTGTTTAGAGGTGCTTATAAATTGCGTAGAACTGTGATCGGGGCAGTGGAACGTAGCTGCTGCTATTCCAGTTCCCTGTACTTTGCATGCTGGACTTTGTCTTTCTTTGTCTTTTTCAGTTATAAACACAATATTGCAGTTTATTCACTTATCGCCATTATGTTTACTAGACCATAAAGGGGTATACTGAATGACATTGACATGATGCAGGCCTTCCTCTTCGTAGCTCTTTTTGTCATTTTGTGTCTTTAACTCCTGTATTTGTTTCCTGAAAAATTGGTTGGCTCGCACCCAATCATGCTTTGTTTTTATGGTATGTGTGACAGTGGTTAAAATTTTCACAGTTTTTAGCTCCACACTTTATAAGGAATAATGTTTTGAAGTAGCTGAATGACAAACATAGGGGTTTGCTACCGTTGTGAGAAATGGCTAATGCAGGAAAAAAAAGACTTTTAGTAAGTTTTTAGTGATGGTATTAAAGTATAACTACCAGTGACCCATGTCTTCAGACATGTAGCAAAGAAATGCTACTGGATTTTAGAATTTGTAAGCATAAAAAAAACCCAATCCACCCTCCACACCCCTCACATAACTGATAGTTTGTATCTGGTGAGATTAAATGTGGTGGTGTCTTTGCTCAGGTGGGGTAATGTTAACAGCACAGTACAGCATGTAATGTTTTCAGTCCACAAATAGATTTGACCAGTTTACCAAGATATTTCATCATTTCTGCAAATCGCGCACAACATACAAAATGCATCGTAGTGCAGAATGCTGATCCTGTTAAGCCAGGTCTAATTTATTACTACAGTTGGAGGATCAGTCTTGTTTCAACCCAGCATAGTTATGCCTTTTCTATTCTATTACCAATTTCCCTCATGTCCATCCCTGAATTTAGAGTTCAGTGTACATTGTAGACAGTACTGTAACAAAAATGTCCCGACTCTTAAAATATACATTTTATAAATGGATGTCAATTACTGTCTGTCAAAAGAGCGCCATGTAATGTGGAAGCATTTATATTATGAATTTAACTACACATGCATTATAAACGATATCAAATCCATGTTTAAACGCCAGTGATAAATTGCATTGAGGCATAGACTTGACTGAATATTGTGTTCTCTGCTGTGTGTACATACTGATAGATTTCAAATTTGCTTCATGGATATTTCCTGTTCAAGTTTGCATGACATGCCTCTCTGTCTGTGCTAGGGTTGGGGGCAAATACACCGTCAACTGAGCAGTTAATGTCCTAATGGGATTCTGCCATTTATATGCCTCGTTTCCAGTGAATTAAGTTTTCCTTACCACACAGTAACATGTTCAGTAAGTGGACTTGGATTCCAACCTTGCGACTCAGAGTGGTGGTGAATTGAGCCCAGCCCTGGTGTGCACTATGTATGTGTAGTCTAGAGGTATAATGGTGTGGGCGGGGTAGTGTTCACTGTTGGGCTGCCTCGAAACCAAACTCCACCCTTCGTTTTGACACATTTCAGCTAACGAGGATCAGGGATGGATGGAAGATAAAGGAGGAGAATTTCAGTGCGCCACCACCTCCCCACCCTGCATGACCGGACAGGACTACAACCACCACCTCTTCCTCCACCCCTCCATCTCTCCTCTCCGTCTCCACCCATCCTTCTCTCTGTTCATCTTGTCTGCCTGACTAAGAGCAGTGGATGGAAGACCCTGACCTATGTAAGGCTATGTTATCCAAGCATCTTCTATACTCCTGGTAACTAAAGATGAAAGAAAAGATACTTTCCAAACTGCTCTTTTATTTTTATGATGTTTTATTTGACATAACAATGACGTGTGATGCTTTTTTTTTTTGCAAAGAAACAATAAAATTGCCCACACAGTCCCCTAGAAGACGCAAACATTACCTCCCAATTTTTTATTTTTCCCTGGCTCACTGTACTGTGTACATTCAGTTTAGAGATCAGTTTTTATAGGGTACATATTTGATGTTTTTGCCCCACCCCTCCCTCATTATCATTTATTCTTTCATGGTTAGTTTGTTTGTAAATGTCTCTCTGCTTTTGATTAAAAACTAGATGGTGTTGTAATAAAAAATGTTTACTGAGGTACTCGATGCATTTGGTGAATTCCTCTACATGTTCCGCTCATTTATATTAAATGTATATTTTGGACTTCAAACTGTTTTTCATATTGAATGTGTCTACTTTTAGCAGAGATGTTTTAGTGGTCGTAGCAAGCAACTTTATATTTCTGAAAACGGATCCCTGTCATTAAGTCCCTTTTTTATTTTATTCTTCAAATGGATAAAACGTTTATAAGGTAAGACAAATTAGACAGATGTAAATCTTTTGCATTGTGCATTGACTAATTGGAGGATATATAGACCTTTAGAAAAGGTTGATGGTCTACATCTACATGCAGTTTTGCACAACACATAAACCAAAGAAATTTATTGTACTGTTCATAAAGTGGCTTCTGTCTGTGTGTAATTGGACTGAACAGCCATTACCAAGAACATTTCCAATCCAAACTATCTTTGGAGTCTTTGTTCCGTTAATGTGAAATATATTCATTCGTTCATTTAATAATGCAGGTTAATTCAACCAGCCGTTGTAGTTGCAGTTTACATGAAATTGATCGACCTTCAAATATCAATTAATCCCATTTGTTGTAAATTTGCTGTTTCAAGTAAGTGATACTTTTTGCCCCTTTGTTCCACACCGAACATAGTTTTGTATGTTCATTCTTAATCCTCTACCCTGTCGCACCATAGACTTTTGAACACGTCACAAATTCAAATGCATGTTTGTTAAATATGGGATGTGCACCATAACACCAATGTTGTCATATGCTCTGCAGCACGTCTTTGCTCTTTTTTTGCACCACCCATCATGTTCATGTCTTGCATTTTTGTTGAAATAGACTGTGATTGTCAACA
This sequence comes from Gadopsis marmoratus, assembly GCA_036023855.1. Lineage (NCBI taxonomy): Eukaryota > Metazoa > Chordata > Actinopteri > Centrarchiformes > Percichthyidae > Gadopsis > Gadopsis marmoratus. The sequence goes on from JAVQJF010090086.1 coordinate 21,104, forward strand.
CTTTGTGATACAGATCTTTTAGTTTGTAGTGTTTACGATCATTGATTTGGCAAATAAGCAGAGTCACATGTTTTTTTTACCATCTCTGATCAAAATGACAACCTATCAGGCCTAGATGTCCTAATATTTTGACTTTGAATAATGAGGCCAGACCAGTTAATCTCAGTAAATAAATCCAGGAAAATAACCTCAAGGTTTGTGGTGCTGCAACAGTGTTTCATCAGGGGGTGTCATCTTGTTTGTTCCATTTGTACGCCAAAACAAAGGAGAATGGATCAAATTAGATTGTAATCTTGTATGAATGCAAGAAAAGACGATCACTCTTAAACACTGATTTTAATAGGTCCGCAAACACAACTCCTGTGTAAATGGTCCACAATACTTCCCTCTATTGTTTATACCTAAGAATCCTCTTTTGTGTTGGTTTTTGGTTTTATTGGAGATTATTGGTTTACTTGTTGAGATGATTGTTTTTTCTTCCTTTTTTTTGGTTGTAGTCCTCGTGTCGGTTCAAGTCCGTGACCATCCCCTGAAATATTGCATCTCCAAAGGTTATTGATGATTGTAAAAATTGTGGACCCTAACCTCCTTGCAGTCATTGTACTGGCTACAGGAATCGCTGACCTTTGACGAAAATATGTTTATCAGACTGTAACAGCATCCAAACATTGATGAACAGTATATTTAAAAGTGTTTTATATCCACAAATGTGAATCTATTTGCTCACAATAACCCTGTAAACTCTGCAAAAGAGTAATGTAACTAACTGTAAATTGGGTTTTGGTACAAAAAAACAATGTGGATAAAGTGGGGGTATTTCTCACTTTATGCCATTTCTCTTGAGCAATTCCTCAAAAAAAAAATGTCAATGCGGTGTAAAGGCCATACACAGGAGTGTTTTTTAAATGATTTTGGTTGATTGGACCTCTTTGGATTGGGTCAAGTGTGTCAGATCATGCTTGATTGACATCTTGCTCCCTCTTCTTCTGCACCTATAGATGCTTTCCAACTTTATGACTCAATCTCTCAGTACAGCTCGACCCAGTGTCCTGAGCAGAGGTCTAATCAGCCAGAATAAGAGCATCTTTGTGCAGGGCATTCAGTAATCGTACTCCGGTATGACTGTAGTTGGCTTGTTCTGACTTCTCTCCACAGCGCTGAAGGTAAGTGTTATCATGTCTACTTCACAGCAGCAGAAGAAACAGTCCACTCCAGAGGAAGTCTGCTGCATCAAGCCAGACCAAAACTTTACCTCAAAAATAAGCAGTTAAAAATTGTCGTGTTTTAATTATTTGGCTCACATGGTGTTATGATAGGATACATTTTCACTAGTCATTAATTGATGTTAAGCTACTGTTTGCATTGTAACAGAAAAAAAAATCAAATGTTTTGACATTTAGCAGTGTGTGACCGCAAACTGCAGACGGGAGTTAAGCATAACTTAATAGACCGTAAGTCATTTACATTTTCTGATGTTTCTCGCTGTAAATGAAATTGATCATATGGCTATGCAAACCTTCCTGTGATAAGCAGGACTTCTCAGGGCTACGTGAAAGTTGAGTTTTACAACCGTGGTAAGAAATGTACTCAAAAGTTTTTTTATTGGTATCCAATAATGTATCTTGGATTTATAGGTTAATGGGGTCAGTGCTAGTTTATCCTGTACTATTATGCATTTCCTGTCAGGGAAAGGTAAATGGTAGTTAAATTGGTCATTGGTCTCAAAAAATAAAACATTTCTATATTGAATTTGGTTTTGTGGTTTTCCTTTGTACATAATGCATCTTAGACTTCATGTTGGATAGATGTTGGATAGATGTTGGTAAGACTGGACAATATCAATTGCTTAAGCTATCAATGTAAATTGGGTTTTAATAATTTTTGTATTTTCTGGAAGTTGGGTATTTAAGCAGAAGACGTTTCTTAAAATCTTTTGAGGTTTAGGTGCTTAAATTATAAATACAAAAGACATTTATTGAAAATGTATTTTGCATGTAAGATCATACCCAGTTGAGAGCCAATTAAATGGCTGCCTCCAGTTGATCAAACATGGACGCAAACGCCCATTAAGTAGATTAAAGTTGGAGGGTTTCCTGTTTCACCGTTTTCAATCAAATTTGACCTAACAAGTTTGCGTAAAGGAATTAAGATGAAGAAAAACGGGTGTAGTGAAAGTACAGTAATTTGGTCAAATTATTTTGCAACTTAACAAAAGCTAGAATTGCGTTTGCCGTGTGTGAGCAAACCAGGAAATTCTACTACAAATGAATATATATTTTAAGGAGCTGACGGATGCAATATTCTACTTGTGCGGCGTTGCTGCCTCCAGCATTCGGAACGTTTATGTCCTCGTGTTAGTCCTGCCGTACAACTTAAAATGTTACACCTGTCACTTCCGGCGCTTGTTTTTTACCTGGTAGTCTGCAATGAGCTCGCCAGCTACACGAAGCATACTTTAGGTGCTTAAATGGCAGGTTTATTAAACGTGAATGCGCGCTGTGGGTCAGGAAGAGGCCTGTAGGCTGTAGCGCGGCGTCAGCTTCACTCTCTTGCTGCCGTATTATGTTCAAAAAGATGGCGGAATTTGGTCCAGATTCCGGGGGGCGAGTTAAGGTAACGCGACGTCCGGCATTGTTGAAAACATTAGTATGTTGTACGGCTTTTAGGTAGTCTCACAATGAAGACATTTTAATAAATATCACCAGGAAGGATTCATTTGACGTTATTCACAGTTTCTTTGTTATGTTGTTTTTTTTAATTTTCTTGCACTGGTGTATTTTAACCGGAACACATTCATGCGATTGCATGTTTCCCCTGTTGTGTGCAGGGAGTAACCATTGTGAAGCCCATCGTGTTTGGGAACGTTGCCCGCTACTTTGGGAAGAAGAGAGAGGAGGATGGACACACGCACCAGTGGTCCGTCTATGTGAAACCTTACAGAAATGAGGTTAGTCGTCCAGGGGGACGATCACTCATCTCCACTGACAAACTGTTAATTGATTGTAAAAGACATTGACCAACCACTTCTACGGCCAGGTTGGAGGTATTTTCTGAATTATTTTTCCCTTTATATATAAATGCATTATTCTTCCAGGATATGTCCGCTTATGTGAAGAAGATCCAGTTCAAGCTACATGAGAGCTACGGTAACCCCCTGAGAGGTGAGCGGATATTTGCACAAGCATGAAAATAATGACGCGTGCAAGAAGACACGCTGATCATATAGGCAGGTGTACGTATAGCGGCTGTACCTGTTATGGTGGTTTGCCCTGCTTCAGACTGAACTGTGCATCTATCTGTGCTTCTCTTCCATCCAGTGGTGACTAAGCCTCCGTATGAGATTACAGAGACGGGCTGGGGAGAGTTTGAGATCATCATCAAGATCTTCTTCATTGACCCAAATGAGAGACCTGTGAGTGCTGCCACTAGGAAACCGTTTCAACGGATGTGTCCCAGCTCGACAATATGTACTGTGTGTTCATCTCGGTAGTATACGCTTTTAACAGTACGTTGCTTTAATGTAGGCTATCTTTGCATAAAGGAAGGTTAGCTGATATTTAATTGAGCTGCTTTGCATCTTAATACTAGATACTCAACATGTGATGAGAATGAGTGTTTGCTAAGTAGTGTGACACATGAATTTTGAATTTGACCTCCCATGTATGTCTTCCTATATTAATTTGTTCGTGTGCTTGTGTGTATCGTAGGTGACTCTATACCATCTGTTGAAGCTGTTCCAGTCAGACTCCAGTGCCATGCCCAAGAAGACGGTTGTCTCAGAATTCTATGATGAAATGGTGCGCCTGCTGCTTTCATGCTGTAGCTTATTAACACAGTTGCACTACTGCATCAATAAATAAATTCCACGTCCCTTCCAAAGAATACGGATGCCGTGGCGGCTTTGCATCAGTGACTTGAGAGCTGTAGGAGCGTGACAAGAGATGCACCTGACTCGGGTTTTCTTTCTAACTTTCAGATCTTCCAGGATCCCACAGCCATGATGCAGCAGCTGCTGACCACGTCAAGACAACTCACTCTGGGAGCCTACAAGCATGAGACGGAGTGTATGTACACACGCAATGAACATCCAAACACAGGGAGTGTATTTACAGACTACTTTTAACAGCAGTGCCCCGCACAAGGGAAAAATCTAGTTTGCGCGTCTGTACAGGTCATTGCTTGAGTCGCTGTCACCACGCTTACGTGTGTGTTCCTGCCTGTGTCTGCAGTCAGTGAGCTGGAGCAGAGGACCAAGGAGAAAATGGAAGCAGCAAAGAAAAGAACCAGCCAGGAGATCACAGAGCTGAAAGACAAACTAAAAGCCAGCAGAGAGAACATCAACCACCTGAAGGCAGAGATCCGGAAACTGGAGGAGGATGGAGACCACAAGGAGCATTGAAGAATGGACAAGTGCATCACACACGGACACGGAGGAGATAATTCAGCAAGGAACGACCTGTGTTTTTTTTTTTTTGTGTGTGTGTGTCCCTGAACACATCACTGATTAAAAACAAGGCGTTGTTGTGGCATGTCTTGCGTTTACACAAATGAGCTTTGTGTGTTTTATTTTATATTTTTTTCACATGAACACGCAATATTAACGTATCGACGACGAGAATGATTTTCAAAAACGGTTCCCCATACTGTCTTTACTGCAGCACCGTAGTGCATGAAATCAGAGCAGTGGGAGTCCCGTCAGCTGTCTGACTGACGGCTGAAACGAGGATTTTGCGATTGGTTCTTTACATATCTGTCATTTTCGTCTTTTCTACCACAACACTGCTGGATCAGGTGGCCAGTCATCCTGATGGTGTGGAAGCAGGACTGTCCTTGCATCCCTGTGACGTGGACCTGAGCAAGAGGTCCAATCAGACAAGACTCCATAGATCATCCCCATAGTATTGCACCAACCTGATGATATCCACACTGGCACAGGTGTGTTGTCGTGTTCTCCCCCTGTGATTCCTCCCCAGCTGTGCAGGACGGATTCGGTGCTTCAGGCTGCAGACGGGCCTCTCGGCCCTCCGGTGTGGAGCCGTATTCCTCCTCGATATAAGACGGGAGGAATACGGCTCCATATAAGGAGAGGAAGGGAGGAAGGAAAGCGAAAGCGAGCGAACAAGAAAGACAAAACGCTTGTGTGCCGTGTTGACTGAGCTGACGGCGTGGCCCCGGGGTTCCTGCAGCTGTTACAGAGGTTCGGTTCGGACCAGGCAGACGTGGGTACCGTCTACGTCATATACACGCAGCACTTCTGTGTTCGAAACTCTAGGAAGGTGGATGGTTGCCGTCCTTGCGTACTTTGTAAACCGCCATTTTGTAGATGAGCCACTCTCCTCCACTCCTGGTTGAATCTGTTGGAAATAAACCAGCTGCTTGTCTTTGACATTAACGACGGTTCCGGTGTCGCCGTCCGATCTTACCTGTTAGTGCAGTTGGGGACGTAACGGTACGTATATGCTGACAGTGTCCTTCTGTTGTAGCCATTCGGGTCTGATGTGGACTAATTCATTGAGACATTTCTCACATGATCGGCGTCTCGGTCAACTTGCCCTGATTCAACTAACTACTATAATAATACCTGATAATTCAGAGTCCTTATGAATCGCTGTTTAAAGATTGGCAAGACTGGGTGTATATTCTACTGAGCAGCACTAGAATATGGACACAAAACAAGTCGGAAACATTTCTTGACGTGAGGAAACGCTTCGTTTTTTTCTGATATAAAAATGTTTTTTTGTATTTAAAGCGTTGATCATATACTTGTCGCTAAAGCCGAGATGTGGATCATCAGATTTCCGAGAGTCCCTGAAAGCATCT
>JAVQJF010090088.1:0-13194 GCA_036023855.1 Gadopsis marmoratus
CGCCCCCATCACCGCACAGGTGTCCGTGGTCACTTTGATCACCTGGAAAGACAACAGGCCACACAAACCCACCGTGCATACGCTCCTCCCCCCTCCCACATACCACGGCACGTAACACAACACTTCCATTTGAACTGTTATTTCAACTACTCTCAGTGTTTGTATTTCGACTGCCACATCAACTGTTTCAGTATTTCAACTTCAAAATTTCAACAGCGAGCACATGTGTTTTTTCTTCAGCAAATCTTGCTTTTTCTAGTCCAAAAATGATTCTCTTCTATGGGCCATTATAGAAAGAGATAGTTTTTACTGTAGTAATAAAATCCATATAAAACTGGGGGAGAAGATTGTCCTTATTTTGTCTACCTGTAATTAGATTCTCTAAGCCATGTTCTAATAAAATAATTACTACATTTTGTAGTTATTAGGTTATTGGGTAATTCAGTTGTTAACTAATTAAATTGTTTCTTAAAAAAACGAATAAAATATTTTGTTAATGAGTTATATAATTGTGTAGATTATGTTTCATGCTAAACATTTTCCAATTTAAGAGCCTAGATACCCTCTGTCATCCAGTTAAAAATAGTGACATTATATGGTGAGATGTTAGGTGTATAGAACATCTCCAAAAATTACAGAATTTTCCTATGGAGCTCTGAGAAATGTGCAGAGATTGTCTCAATACTGTTGTTTTACTCCTGTTTTCCGATTATTCCGAGTACGCTTGAAAGCAACATGAATATGTAGGACACTGGATGTGCTTTGAACGGTCGCTCATCGTAAACTCGTCATTCCCGGCAACACTGTCCAATACAATTAATGAAAGTTCGTTTGGTCGCGCCCACATCAACCTCCCAGCCAGTCAAAAACATTCTAGTTCAATAAAGCTCTATGTGATAGGCTAGAGTGACGGAAGTAAACTGGCGATGGCGCCGTTATGAATGAAGGAAGGTTCTCTCTGACCAATGGGCGTTTAGGACGTAGACGATGAGTTTATAAATGACAAGGTGACAGTCTGTGCTATCCTACAGTCATCGACTGCCGCGGTGTGCGATAGAAGCTGTTCCCGGACCCTCCGAAAGCCGTAACAAGCCGGTAGTGTTTACCTTTCATAGCACACGCATATGTAGTCGCTTTGGTCCATGTTTTAAATGCATGTGTGTTTGACATATAAAACTTCACCCTGTAAGTCGCCAGGAAACGTTAGCAAAGCGAGCTATGGTTGCTAACACTTGTAGCCAGCAAGCTAGGTCGGCCATTCAGTGAGTTGGCTCGTAGGAATTGACTTCTGAAGCGATTAGTATACGTGTGCTTGGTTTACCTATGGGATAGGTAATGGGGTAGTAGTAACACGAGGCGTGCCTTTCGGCCAGCCGTTGTGGTTGTACTGTCGCAGCGGGTCACACAAGCGCGTCCAGGATGCGTTTACAGACCGTTGAATTTAAAATGTCTGACCGTCTGGGCCCACCGTGCTCCGACAGGGATGTCCTTGCAGCGGCGGACTGAGTCAGAGACCCGCGGTGTCATGTCGCCCCCTGTCATCGCGCTAAAACACGATTAAGGTTTATTGTAGCTCTGCTTTCCAGGCCCAATGTGACGGTCTGTGGCTCTCTGTTTCTTGACCTTCAAGTCTGCAGAGTTAGCTTAGCGACGTAGCTAACAGCCGGCGCTTCCCTTCCTCTACGAGGGTTCAGCCAAGCCAAGCCGAGGTCTAAACAGGTGACACAATCATCCAAGCTAACCTTCCTTCTGGCCATGACAGAATTAACATCGGTATTGGTCTTTTCACGGAACACTGATATTCCCTCAAGTCCACATCTTGGGACTAAGTGGATCATCCCAGGAGTAGTGTCGGCTAATGTCGTGTTAAAGCCATTCATTCTGTAGCGTGTGCGGATATCTAGCAGTTTATCTCGACCTGATCCCTGCAGAGCTCTATGTAATTGGATTAGCCTCTTGGCTGAACTGGCCAGAAGAAGCAATGGACGAGAATTGTTCTTTGCGGTCAACTTGTTGCTAAGCTTTACCTTTGCATAATGCCTCTCCAGGTTGTCATTTATATGACTGGGGCATTTATCCTGAAACTGTTCTATTTCACATGCACTGGAAATGTGCGATGCATGAGTCTGTGTGTGCACTTTGACCCTGGCCTGTGAGCCCAAGGTGACTCATCTGTACAGTAAACCCTAAAAGCGGCTGGTGGGTAAAGAACAAGCTTTCACAAAGCTGCGGCCTCCACCCATTGAATTCTCTTTCGGTCACACACAGAAAGGCTGCACAACTCGTTTAATTTTAATTCCCTTAACATGTATAAACAAGACCTTGTGAAGTGGGTAGATTTGTCAGTCACATCTTGACACTCATTTAAAACTCTCAAAGAATTGTGGAGCATCAATTTCAGCATCTAAAATGTATGTCGTTGTATAGGTTTGCTCTGTAATACAATAGTGTTGTGTCTCTAGTTAAACTCATCACATCCTCTATATGTCCGCCTTTTTATGTGTTCATAATCTGTCCTGTTAGTAGTTGTCCATAACTCAAAAGTTCCATGTCTGACTCCTGCAGCAGCCTTTAGCCAGGTCACTAGATCTGCTGCTGCTGCTTGATTAACCAGGAGTGACTGTACAGATGTAAAACGTTTCCTCTCTCCTCCAGCTTCAAGCCATGTATGCCTGCGCCAAGTTTGTCACCTCTCCTGCTGTGGTATGTCAGCTGTAATATATTTTGGGAATAATATTCTTGAGTCAAGCACAAGTATTTTGTTGGGCGGGGCCTGTTTCAGTATTCATATCTTTTGAATACTGGTTTACCTACTGATGGTGAGCATCAGCAGTTAATTGTGAATGCATCTGCTATCTTACAATTAAGCAACCTGCGGACCCTGAAATGTTGAATTTCAGGGACATGACTCCAGAGATTCATGGCTGCACACGTGTTTTGGCATCCTTATTTGTCTTCAAGTACACTGTCGTTTTATGAATGACAGCCATGTCCGCTGACCCTGCCGCATGTAGGCTGTCTCAGTCCTGGAGGTGTTGTGGAGGACAAACTTATATACATCTGACAGTGTAGTTCTAGCGGTGGGCTAATGCACAAATGCTATTACCGTATTTCCTCAAATAATGATGGCTTTTCTTGTGTGCCGTGGTTTTCAGAACCACACTCTTTGCACCTCACGTATCATTAGTAGTGGGAGACACCATATCAATGCAAACTGCAATGATGTCCTCCTCCTAAAATTCTTAGTGCTGACAGCCTTGCCAACGTAGTCCACAAAGGAAACCAGTTTCTCTGAGTCGATCTGCGTCATGGTGATGCGACGTCGAAGCGAGAGGCCGGTGCGCTGTATAAATCATTGTAGTCGACCCCTGCTAGCCACATACCTCTTGCCCCATCACTCACTGAAGGGTAGATCTCAACGCTTTTCTTTTAATCACATTTGTCCCACATTGCTTGAATCCACTCTGAATGCTTGTTCCTCCAGCTCCAAGCTAACTTTCTTCCTCCCACCGCCAGATAGCCGCGTTCTGCTCTTGTCAGCTAACAGGAGCCCGCCCCTCTGTTTCCTCCAGTATCTGGTTCTTATCGGATCAATTTAAAACTACCTTCAGGGTTGGACATTAACTGTGGCCCATGTAGGTGGTCCCCTGTGGCCACCAAGTTTCATCCCTCTACTGCGAGCCTTCTCCAAAGCAATGCTACATTTCTGCAAACATCCAGATTCCTTAGGAAGGAAATATAGACTGAACTAAGGGACTGAGAGAATATATGTACCATATATTTACAAAGAGCTTGAATTTTTTTTTTTCCAATTTAAATGAATTATAAAGATATATTTTATTCTGTTAATGTCTTTCCATTTATTGAAGTGTCACAGATGAGGAAGGCGCTGTTGCGTTAAATGGCCTTTTCTTGATTATTTTTACATAACTTTGCATTTTGCCCACCAAATTTAGGGACTTGGTAGCCCATGCGGCCAGTGCTTAGAAATATTGGTGTCTATCCCAGGCCTTGCATCGTTCGCTCCTGAATTTTGAGCCGCATACTGCCGAACTCTTTGAACTTGAAATCAAATTTCCGTCTGTGAGCCATGCTACTCAACTCGCTCTCTACTGTGTTATGGAAAATTCAGTTACTTGCACGGGTCCTATCCAGTGCTTCAAATGTAGCTATTGCCATCTTGTGGCACTTTTGGCTGAGACATTAACACATACAGTACACTCAGTGACTGAAATCCAACAATAACAATTTGGATGAGTAATCCAGAACAACCTTGTTGAAAATAGCGTGATTATATTGTTGAATTTCTGAAATTAAAATGTTGGAAATATACATTATGATTAATAAGGATGCACATTTTATGACGGGCACCAGGAGTTTATCCAGCCTGGCTATTTTTCCCAGGCCACTATTGAGGGCAGGCCTTTACTTGTTCGTGTTCACCGCACCCCCAGCCGTTACTGGAGGCCCGGCTTTTGTTTGAGGAAATTCGGTAATCAAAGTTTGCCATCAATCAGTCCTTGTCACTGCTTTGCAAAATTGCCTCCAATGGGCCAATTCTAACCAGAGATTATGGAGATGTAGTTGCATTACCTTATCTCAAACTTCAGATATTTTGTCGTCATTTGAATTGTATTAATTGTAATATTGATGAAGTATAAAAAATTTTGTCAGGGTTAATCCTATCCACAGAATCTAGTGCCTTATAATGTTTGTTATGGAGTATCCGTATAGAAATAAATAACATTAATTTTAGGACTTACAAAAGGCTGCACTTAAAAAGATGTTGAAGCATGCCAGACGATTTGCCTTTTTATTTATTTTTTTATCCTATTATATTCTAATTAATTCTAGAAGTTTCAGTTAACTTAAGGATATTGTGAAAGTGAAACCCTGTGATGGTAGGTTTTTTATTTATCTATATTATTTGTTTGGTCTGACTAGCTGCGTGGGGGGTCCAGAGTCCTCGCCCGGCCAGTCTCCGTCTCCCTCTTCAACAGACCTGAAGCCACAGTGGAGCAGCAGGTCAGTCCTGTGACCCTCAATGATCCTGTACTAAGTCGTCTTTAACTTTAGCCATCTTGCAAACAGACCTGACAAACACTGGGATGTGGATGTGCACACTGATATGGCTAATATAGATCGAAATCTATTGGTGTCGCCCTTTTCTTTTTTTATAGCTCAATGTGTGCATGATATGCATTTGGGTACAGAAATTCATTCCAGTAGGCCTGTTATAGGGATGGCTATTTCTGGTTCAATGATGTTGGATTTGAGTTTTGGATTGCGTCGGCACCCATCACATCCTGTGATTTAACAATTCAGTAAGTTAATTTTAAGTGTAAATGTGTCTGTCTCTCCCTCCTCTCCCAGGCCCTATTGCCAGTCAGTCAGTGTGCAGTCCTGACCCACTCCTTCCAGACCAGCGCAGTCTCCCGGGACATCGACACTGCCGCCAAGTTCATTGGCGCTGGTGCTGCCACAGTGGGCGTGGCTGGCTCAGGAGCTGGAATCGGAACAGTTTTTGGCAGCCTCATCATTGGCTACGCCAGGTGATGTGGTTACTCCTGAGCAATTGGAATGTTTTTCTCAACAGCACCCTGAAGTGTGTCTGTGTACAGCTGTGACAGTGATAACTGTTTTTCTTTCCCTGATATCACATCACTTAAATGGTGACTTAAGCCACACACCTCATTCAAGTTGACTTGAAGCATAATAAAGTCCTGAAATTTTCTTTTTAAAATTGGTTCAGTTTTATTTATATAGCCCTATATTATAACAGAGTATCGCATAGCACTTGTTAATATAGAGCAAGTATAAACCAACTGTATGTATAGACCCAACATTTCCACCATGAGCAAGCACTAGGCAACAGTGGCAAGGAACAACTGCCATTTAACAGGCAGAAACCTCAAGCAGAACCAGGCTCAGGGTGGGCGGTCATCTGCCTCGAACGAGTGTAGATGTTAACATAAGCGTTTCTAAACCTTTTTATCTAAGACGTTGGGTATGTTTTACGTGGGACTTTCCACATCACTTCTACAATCCCGAATGCTCTGCATTGATGGGAACTGGATTTTTAATTTACCTGAAAATGTTGCCTATTTACACGGCCTGTCCAAATCTTGAAACAGAAAGGGAGCATTTAGTTTCCAAACCTTAAACCACCAGGCTTCTTGGCCTTGGAAACAGAAGTTTGACAAAATATTCAATGATTAAGTTGACTATAAAACAAGAGAGCCTTTTACATTTAATACAATACCTAAGGCCATAGTATAGAGCCCACTAACAGTTGTCCTGGCATCACCCGCTGAGCTACAGAGATTTAAGAGGTGGCCAGCAACACCATTAAACTATGACAACCGGGCAAGAGCCGATCGCACTCATTTTGATTCCCACAGAAGCAGTAGTTTACTTCAATGCTCACCATGTGTGTGTTGCATTATATCTTGTTAGATCCATACAAAATCCAAAGATATAAACCACGATTCTGTCTTATGGCGGGTTATGTCCTGGACTATTTCTTGGTCAGGACCGGTAACTTTTAAAAATTATAAAAGTATTTATTTCTATCTTCAAGCGGAGCCAGGCTAGCTATGTTTATGCAAAGCTAAATTAACCCACTGCTGGCTCTAGATGCACGTTTACTGTAAAGACATGATCTTATGCATATTTGCTTTCATGATGAGTTAAATATTTCCCAAACTGTTGAATGATGTTTTAAATGACCATGTGTTATCAATGAGTTTTGAGAGACTTTGTTCACAAGCAAACTTTAAAAAAAAAAAATTGTTTTGTTCAATTGGTTTTTTTTGGCCCTGATTCAAAACGAACCCATGGAATACCTACTTCTATAAATACTCAAAAGATGTGGGTCGAAAGGGACCAGGGTATTTGGTTAATTAGACCCAATCCAAAATACGGTAGACCTGGGCAGACCTAAATGGGGAGAGAACTGTAATGTTGCTGCTCATTGATAGCAGCTACATTAGTCATTTTTCCTGCATATTACAGTTCACACTTTATTCAAATTAAACTCTTGGCTTAAGCATAAATCATCTAAAATGCAGATTATGTAGTGGTTTTTTTGTTATTTGATCTTTTAAATGCAGTGATTTCACTTGTGTTTTCAATGTTTGCATACAGACTGCTGACATTTTTGGCATGGCAGAGTTGCGTGCATCTTCAACATAAGCCTCTGCGTATTTCCTCTGTGCAAGACTGATGCATGTCTTTGTTTGGTTGTGGTCAAATTAAACAGTCAAACATTGTATTGGTTCTATGTCTGACTCTGCACCTCTGCCCTCCTACAGGAACCCCTCTCTGAAGCAGCAGCTCTTTTCCTACGCCATCCTGGGCTTTGCTCTGTCTGAGGCCATGGGTCTCTTCTGTCTGATGGTGGCGTTCCTCATCCTGTTCGCCATGTAAAGCTGGAAATGTGCCCACAGCCCCCTTCACTCACCCTTTCTTCCCCGTCTCTTTTCCTTCCTTGCTCCCTTCTTCCTTCCTTCCATCCAGAGGGGGGGTTCCCAGATTGGGAACACAGAACGAGCTTGTAGGCCATTCCAATCATCGACAAAATAAAGGAAAAATGTTCACATCTGAGGGGAACAAACCTCACACGCAACAGTTTTATGTTCCTATGCTATTTTTGTTTTTCAGATGTTTTATGTAAGACCTCGCTTCATTTGAAACCTGTCCAGAATAAATGGTTGGAATTACTACAGTCTGAGAGTGTTTTTATTTTTGTTTTTTTTTATGGAAGGAACACGACGGGTAGTTTTGAACTTTCACTCACATGTGTAACCCTTATTAAAGAAGTTCTCCACACTTAAGCATGCTTTCTGGTCTGTAAACTAAATGACTGTACTGTGATGAAACTCATGCTGGTGCTAATGAAAATGCTTACCAAATTTATAAGTCTGAATTTCATGGGTTGAAAATGGCTCAATATGCCATCTATGGTTTGAAATCAAAAATATTACGTGATTACGTGGCCATGCCTACTACAGCTGTCGTTCCTCGAGTTGCAATTATCTTTTCATTCTTTTTATATGCTGGGAGAGATGGTTCTAGCAGAATTTGAGGGTGAAGTTATAAGGATACTGCACTTAAGTTGATTGTCTTATGTATCTTGTTTTTATTGTAAATCTCAAGAGTACACTGGATTGACACAGTTATAAAAGTCATTTTATAACAAAGTTCTAGTTTTTAAACAAGGACCCAGACCTTCTCTATTGTAAAGCAATCTGTCATGTCCACCAAATTCATGCAGTTTAACACAATTCACACACAAGGCTGTGTTGTCTCAGTTCAATCATCCAATTTGTGGCCCACTTATGGATCTATATTACTATCTTTAATCAAGAGCATACTTTTTTTGTTTGGGGGCTTTATTGATTTCATCTTCAGATTTTGTAATACTTTCTCAAAACCCTGCTCTTGCCTCAAAAAGCACCTGCTTGCTCTTGGATTTGCTCTGCTTCTGCTCAAACTGGATGCTTGCACTTAGAGATGTTTTTGCGTGGATTTCTTCTTCTTGCATTCATGCTGCTTCTGTGTGCTCATGGAATTTCTGCTCTGCTCTTGGATTTTTTTTTGTGTGCAACGACTATCAAAATTTCCCAACCAATAGAATGCCAGAGGTCAACCAATGAAATGATCATTTGCTTTACTTCTTACAGCATCTTGCACAGGGGTTAACCTTTAACTGGGCTGATCCACTCTCTCTCCACTTTATTATACAGTATGTACAGTTACCACCAATACGTACTTTCTCTTTTACTATAATACTTAATTATATACCGTATACTAGTGCCCATACGGTTTATTTTACGATCATAGCTACATGCAATAGTAGCATACCTGTCAACATTGGAATTTAAAAAAAAGGACATTTTCTGGTGGATCCTACCACAAAACCCCAACCATGTAAATGAAAACATAAGGGTCTATACATTCAGGACATACATGTTTATTTACAGTATGTATTACTTGAATGAGACATGTACATATTGTGCATTAATTTCATTGTGACAGTTGCAACACTACGGTTGAAATTAATTTCCTCTGCTTATCCGGGGCCGGGTTGCAGTGGCAATAGGTTATCCAGACATCCCTCTCCCCAGCAACACTTTCCAGCTCCTCCTGGGGGATCCCAAGAGGTTCCCAGGCCAGTTGAGATATGTAATCCCTACAGTGTATTCTAGGTCTACCCCGGGGCCTCTTACCAGTTTGACGTGCCCAGAAAACCTCTAAAGGGAGGCGTCTAGGAGGCATCCTTATCAGATGCCTGAACCACCTCAACTGGCTCATTTCGATATGAAGGAGCAGCAGCTCTACTCAGCTCCCTCCAGATGTGCGAGGTCCTTACCCTGTCTCCAAAGGTGAACCCGGCAACCCTTCGGAGGAAACTCATTTCGGCAGCTTGTAATCGCGATCTCATTCTTTCAGTCACTACACAAAGCTCATGACCATAGGTGAGGGTTGAACCATAGGCCGACTGGTAGATTGAAAGCTTTGCCTTCTGGCTCAGCTCCTTCATCACCACTATGGTTGAAATCGTACATTATTGTTGGCGCAAAACAAGTACTTGCATAGAGTTTTAGCTTTTTTGGAAGATACAACTGTGGGGCACGGGGGTACGCTACAAGGCTAATGAAATTCCATATTTTACAGGTCTTATACAGTGTTTGTCAAATAGTTGTCCTAGGCTGGATGTACCAAGAGATACATTTTAGTATTGAAGATCACTAGTTTTGACCCCTCACGGCCTCCATAAATGCTCCTGAGACCCAGCCTGTTAATTTATGTCCTCTTTAAAGGACATTGTTTTTTGGTCTATATCTTTTGACTCATTTGAGCTACCCTACTAAGTCCTGGTGTGCTAAAAAATAAAGTACATCCTGGCATGTGATGGGTGGAATGAGGTGAACATTGTTTTCATGCTGGAAAAGTTAAAAGACACTTTTTTTCCCTCAGTTCTCAGGAGGAACGTAGCGTGACGTAACCTGTCGTTACGTCACATAGTGCAATAACTACGTCATAAAGAAGAAAATGAACTGCATTGATGTTTTTACTTACTTTACTTTCAATTCGCAACAGTATATGCAAGATGCCGTTGGGGTGGCGCGGACTTTTGATATGAAAATGATTTGAATTGATCTACATTCATCACTTATTTTTCCATTTATTCTTTGATTTAATAATCAAACACTAACTTTCATCGTACCACTTTCAGTAGCATTATTGCAAGTGAACGACGAACTTTACTTTGAAGTTTCCCACCGGACGTCACGTCTTTAATCTTTCAGGGGAACTTGCCTGGTGAGGAATCAGATCCTGAAGTTACGTTATGTATGGACTAGTGGGGATGTGGTCGTTTTAAAACCAAATAATTTAACACCGTGTTCTTTTACACCGATAACAACCGGACGGCGGGCTGGCTCAAAGCGTTGCACGGTGGACGACTTCATACTGCTTTTAGAGGCCTTGTGCAAAACACACAACTTCACGTTAAGCTAACGATAAGTAGCTACCATGTCGTGGGAGGAAATGCCGTGTTTTCTGGCCTCTGCTCTCTAACTTCGCACTCAGCTGTCAATGCAGGTAACAGGTAGCATTATAAATTAGTGAACACCAGCGGTTTTATTCTAGCTTGCTAGCTTGCGAGCCATGGCGGACAGCTTTGGAGAGCAGTCCAGCGGCGGGGTCCTTGGTTTAGGCGTTACCGGACAGGGCAGCGGAGCTTCGCCGACTCTGGCCAACTCTCTGCCAGGGGGACACTCGGCAGCCAGCGGTGCTCACTCCAGCTCTAACCCTGCCTCCCCTGCTCCCGCCGCGGCCGCGCAGAGTGGCCTACTGGTGGCCCCTATGTCCGCTGTCACCGCTATCCCAGCCGGTTTTGGGAACACTTTTACCCCCGGCTCCTCGCCACCCGTAGCGGCCGTGTCTCCGAGCGTACACGCCTCCTCGCCTCTCCCCGGTGTTGGGCTAGGGGTAGCCGGGGTGGCAGGAGCGGGCCTGTTATCCCAAATCCACGCCACTTCCTGGGACCCGACCCTTAGTACGGACTGGGACAACGAGAAGGCTTCCCAGCAGTGCATCCTGAGGATAAAGAGGTAATATAAAGCATTTCCAAGCGCCAGAACGGTGTTGACGGAATTTTCTGTGCAGTCACGGTTGTATGTTGTCAGGTATGTTAAGGCCTGAAATCTCACCGAGGCGAGTTATAATCGAAAGTGAAACTTTCTGCCATCACTGGAAACCTTTAGGGACTTTACAAATAACTGACGTGAAAGGGAATTTCAGGGCACAATTGCAGACACTTGCTGCGGTGGTAACTGTTGTACATAACGAGTCGGCCTGGACCTGCTCTGTATGAACAAGTGCTGTGAGGTAACTTTATGATATAGCGCTATATAAATAAAACTGAATTGAATTACTGTGCAATTACAGTAATTTAATTCAAAGGCAAAATGCACAGACCACATGTTGAATGTAAAAAATATGCAATTATCGCCTATTTACTTTATTTCAACGTACACTTCAATGTATAAGACCTTTTATTTAGTCTTTTACTGTTGTCATTTTGTTTCAATTAAACACAACTAAAACGCATTTAAAAGGTCAGTTCACCCAAATTACAAAAAGACATATTTTGCTTACTCCTTGTGGTATCTAGCCAAGTGGATAGTTTTGAATGTACCTGCTGCAATGGTTTTGAGATGTATCTGTAGAGTGAGATTACTGCTGCTAGCTCACACAATGGAGAGCAGTAGAATTGTGCTCAAGAGCATTGAAAAGTGACAATTGACAACTTGACATTGGGGCTACGTTCTATCAAATTAAATACATTTATTTATATAGCAACATATCGCAACAAAGTCATCTCATAGCACCTTTTCACATAGAGCAGGTCTAGACTGACGGTTTATGTACAGAGACCCAACAATTCCCACCATGAGCAGCACTAGAAGACAGTGGCAAGGAAACCTCGAGCAGAACTAGACTCTGGGTCATCGGCCTCGACCGGTTGTAGAAAGTGTCCCTATGAAAATTGTTTACAGCAAGGTTATGGCCAGCCCAGAGACAGATATCTGTGTATGGTCTTTATCATTATTATTTTTATTATTATTATTACAATAATAATAACTTGCATTTATATAGCACCTCTCAGGGGACCCAAGGATGCTTTACACATAGGGAGGCAGACGCATCGTTTTGATGTAAGATTCTCTCCATCTCTACCATAATTTTGTCTTTTCCTTATCCGTTTCCCTCCCTCTCTGTGTCTGTCTCTGCAGAGATATTATGTCCATCTACAAGGAACCTCCACCAGGGATGTTTGTCGTCCCTGATCCTCAAGACATGACCAAGGTAAAAGGCCAGGTCCCTGTGACAAGGCATTCACACTATGACCCCATTTACACTTGTCTTTTCAAGTGTCTCGTATCTGGATAAAATCTGGGTGATATTTATGTGTCTCCATTATCCAGATCACAAATCTGATTGTAAATGTGACTTGGTTTTCCTGGGCTACATGTAAACCAGGGCCTGCTTTACTCCACTCTAGAAAGTGGTGGTAATGCAACTGAAGCTCCTTGGCAGTAGCTAAAAAAAACCAGAAGATTAACAGGTGTACAACAAGAAGTAGCCATGACCTTGCGTGGATGAAGTGCATTTATGTCCTATGAGCAACACATTTATTTCCCTCATTCATACAGATCAGTCAGTGGTTGAACTGAAAATCGCTGGAGCCGCTTTCTACCTGTTTATTAATGAAACAGGAGAATATCAGCTAGTTTCGGTGTAACTTCAGCTGCTAGTCTCACAGGACACAGACACCGTACTGGCTATTACTGACATATGCTTCATTCACATGGATTCAGGCAGACGGTGGACTGCTTATATAGAAGCCTGATATAATATTAAATATGATTTATTCAATGCCTAAATAATGAGTGCATGTCCAACACAGCCTAGTTGATTTTTCAGTTTTACTCCAATAGTAATTATTTAGTTAATAATGCTTTCCTATTGGGAAACGTTTGATAAAGTTTATAGACATGACGTCGTCACGTGACAGCTCAGAGAGAAATGACAGCGAGTCGCTTCAAGTGAGTTGATCCAAGAAAAATACAGCTTCTGCAAAAACCTTTACTAGATCTGAAGCATTATGTTTACCTACTGTAG
>JAVQJF010090090.1:0-12341 GCA_036023855.1 Gadopsis marmoratus
GATTGTTATACTGACAGAGGAGGCAGTGAAGACATCGCCACACTGCATCTCTGAAAGGCAAAAATAAATAAATGAATGAATGAATAAATATAGATATACTGTTCAAACGCCGAGTCAGCGGGGTCATTGCATAAAGCAGGATAGGAGGTATTGTTCTGGGAAAACGTTGAAAGACATTGAACCCTGACTTTACCCAGCTATCAATCATTTATCTCTTGTGGGCACCCCTAGAGACAGGAAACACAAACAACACGCTGAATCAAATGCTGTAGTTTTACTGATCATTTCACTGTACGTCTGTCGGTCTTTAGTGATGCTGTTATAGACAGGCAGTTTAGCTAGTTAATGCTCAAAGGCAACTCCCCCAATGGTTTATGTGTTATATTACATTAATAACACCTCTGTCCCGTGGGTGGGGGGATGGGGGGGTGGGGGCTCGACAGCGTTCTGGTCCCAGGTAGTCCATACCATGCTGCTCCTGTTTGGGCTGAAAGGCTCAGCAGGAGGAAGTCAGACAGCAGGAGTTACGACTATCACCGTGAGCCACGCGACGTCTGGTGGCTTTACCTAATGTTTAACACGCTCCGTTTTTCTCTTCCTCAAATTATTAGACATACACATGTCTCATTCGTGATTTAGTTCACCCACACAGAAGCTTCAGTTTATAGAGGTGCAAACTGACTAGGGATGATTTGGCTTTGACAGAGGCTGTGTCACATTTTCTATCATTTTCTATCATTCCACCATTATGATTCATCATCTGGGGACCATGAATGTCTGTACAAAATGTTGTGCCAATCCAGCTCGTACCTGCAGATAAAGCTTACTGGATAAGTGAACATTTTCACTTGCTGGCCACACTATATTAACAGTCATTAGGATTAAGAGCCATCATCTGGGCACCATGAATATTATGCATTTTAGTGGATTAATCAGCACTGTGTTCCCTGTTTGGGCTGATGGCTGAGGACATACAAAACTCCCCTGGCATAAACATGTGATCGTGCTTGAATGGATATCAGACAATCAGATGTGAAGACGTTGACATCGCTCACCTCTGCTAGAATCGGAAAACTCTTCAGCACCTTTGTTTGGCCGTTGTTTTTTTTCGTGTATTAAAGCATACATCGACGACATAATGGAGACAGAACAAAGAGTTACTTTCACCTTCCTGCAGCCACACAGCTTGTTGACTGAAAGTAAGGTAAATTGCCTTGACCCAGAGACTTTTATGAAACAAATATTTCAGGCACATAATTTTATTAACAATTTATGTGATTTTGTTGTACTATTTCCTGTGCTTTTCTTAAAGCCCAAGGCTTCTACCAAAGAAGACTAAGCTATACTGTAGGTGTTGACTTTAAACAAAGACTGGTGTATAGGATAAAAAGTTCATCCTATTGTCACAAAAAAAATAAAGTCTCCTTGGGAGATAAGCCATGTTGATGATAATTACACGCATTAATCTTGTGTTACCCGTCTGCTCGCTAATCAGTTTGTCAAAGTCAGCCAGAATTCTCATTCCAGACAGAGCAGTGCCTCTAGTATACCATTTTTGTGTTTATTCTTCTTCTTGGCTTGCAGGATCTTACCAGAGGCAACCGAGAGGAAGAGCCTGCCAAGTTGAGAGGGGATTGGCACTATTCATGGGAGTGAGAGTCATAGTTGTTGAGACACTGATTCATTTGAGCTATTCTGGCACCTCCCTACCCTTTGTAACGGTGCCAAGAGGTGGCATGATGAGATAAAAACTTACAACACTTCATCAATATATAATTGATTAGTCTACAGTTGGGTCAGGGCTTAGTTCAAGCTCTGGGCAAACAGCCCATCTATTATGGCTTCTGTTAATTTTCTGAAAGTTCCTTTGTCACAGAAAGCACACAGGCCAACGGATGTGCACTTCTTCCAACATCCTCCGGTGTGAGCAGTTTGCTTTGCTTGAGGAAAGCCAAAGTGTTTTTATTGTTGAATTCATATTTGGTATGTTTGGTCCATAATTTAACAGGCCTAGCTCGATCATTTCGCAGGTTTAAGGGCCTCCGAATTATATCCTATTGTACTGGCAATATTCAGTATACTGTCCAGTAACTATGATGGTAATCAGACCTTTATGGCTTTCACTCCAGAACACACAGTATGAAGAAACCGCCGAATATGAGCATCATGCAAGTCTTGGATTGTAACTAATTTAAATCATATGCATTAGGGGATCACGACGAAGGAAAGTGAGACAGAGACCTGCGCCTTTTAGATATCTTGATGCCTTCAATAGTTCAATCGACTTTGAATTCCAGTGTTTGTCACCTGCCCAAGCAAACCACTCTTGTGATCTGATCTTAAACCCGTGTTGGCTGCAGCAAGGACAACACTGACACATCGCCACAGCTTAAGTTGATATGGCGAACTTGTTCGCACACACTTGCTTTTGTGCACATCCAGCACACATGGAGCAAAATAGTAAGTTTGTGGGAGTCGTGTTTGTGCCCACCTGAGGAGTGTTTGACCAATTTTTATTCTCCTTTCAGCTCCATTTTTGGTCTCTACCAACACCTAAATAAATGTCTGCCTCTCTAGGTTCACCAGCAAGTCTTTACCTTTGCCTGTCTGCCATTTGGTGCATAGAGTGGGTTTTAAGAGCTTTGTCGCTGGAGGCATCTACCTGCGGCTGCTGGTAATGGGGTTGATGAGAGCGGCAAGACTGAACCAAAATCGCAAAACCTCAGCTGACAGATGCTGGAACGCTCTGTAGAGCTGCAGAGTCACCTGGTACGTCTCTGTTCTCACCGTTCACATTACACATGCCCATTTAACCAATTGTTAATATACTGGCCACGGCAGCTACAAATGCACTCCAGACATGCTTGGTGTGATCACATGTGTATGGTGTGTACACACACTGATATTAAAACATGAGTTTAAATCCTTGGATAACAACTAGCACCCACATGGAGCAGCAGTAAGCACATTGGGGCTCAGCACAACAATAGACTATCTATCAGACAAACAAAAAGGAAAAGAAACACTGAATTCAATATTATTATTCTCCCCATAGTTTCAATGGCAGTCTCATCCAAGCAATCTAATAAAGCGTTTTTATTTTGTCTCTCTCTCAAGGACATACACACTTTTGATGGACACACGGTGGCTAATGTGCCTTTGACCTTTTAGAGATGGGAAAGTCTAACTAGTAGGTCACCCTGTGTCTGTGTTACCTTCAGAAGGGGCTTTTTGTATTTAAATAGTACATTTGCATGATATCAAACAGTAGGAGGTATGGTACACTTAGCTTGTTTTTTTATTAAATATCCCAAAACGCAAGCTGAACCTGCGGCGTGAGCTTAATGGCGTCATCACTGCCACAGTTTCCCACCAAACAACAGAACATTACTGCGATGTGGTGCAGTAAGATATATGATACAGCATATAAACTGAGTATTAATTAAACAAAGCCAAAAAGCATCATAAAAAGGTGAAAAGCCTACAATTTAGTAGAAATGTAGGATGGAGAGGGTGTCCAAGATGACAGATGATATTGGGGCGATAATGTAATGCATACCATGCTGCAGAGAGTATACAATATTCTTCAGAAACATTTTGATAAGAGGGGAATCATGCAAATTTGAAGAAATAGATTACTATCAATGCATGTACATGAGCACAGGATGTGATTGCATTCACATTAGCCTGCAGGAAAAGGGATTAAAGGAAATGAATGACAAGACTTGCATACTCAGTTGCATAATATGCTACCGTCTAGTCATTTGCCACATGGAGTCTGCATTACAATTCTTAGCAGGAAGGAAAAAAAACAAAAGCAAAAACAAAAACATGGATCCAGCTTCAACAGCAGCCCCATGGAGCCGCCGCCGCCGCCGCCTTGTGTTTTGATTTGGGATGTTTACGTTGTGTTCATGTTTAAAGTCATGTCAATTATTGTAATTCCTTCTGGGAAATAATCAATGATGCAGCAAAGAGTGAATAATGTGTGTATCTTTAGGCAACACAAATTCACATTTTCAGTCGTTGTATTTCTAAGCGCAGCCACCACGTAGTGCCAAGGCACACAGACTGAACTGGGAGCACTTAAACTCAACTGTTACCCCACAGAGGCAGCGTGTCTGTACGTAAGCAATGCTTTGGGTTAAAACGCGTTCGATTTCTCAGCGTGCCTTTCCATCTTTAAAGGGTCAGGTCATTTAAAAGGTTCGGACTCTCTCACCCACAGCCTTTTGAATTACTCACCTGAAGCGCTTCGAATGCACGGACGTTTAGTCCAGATCAATAATTCAAGCATAGACTGCCATTTCAGGTTAGATGCTTGGTTGTGAGCAGTATATACTGCGGTTATGTGCATGGCTGCTCACCCCCCACCTTGTATGCACACGGTTTGAGGGCAGTTCCACATATTCATGTTACTATTTCTGCTACTGAATGTCCATGACATTATTATATGACAAAGTGTTTGGACACCTGCTTTCCCCTAGAATACACTGTTTAATTCCAATTATTATTTCCCAGAGTGTCTTCTGACATTCCCCAGAGGCTGTAGTTCTGCGTGTTGCATGTATGTAGGTGGAGAGAGTTTAATTAAGCTTTCTAACAGATTGTACAGTTGCTAATATACATTGGCAGTCATAAATAAAATAAAGTTTGTTCTGGTATCTAACCCCACCTTTCATCTCTTTAACATAATGTACAGTATCTGCCATGTAGACTAACAGGCAACTTTTAGCTTACAATTACAATTGTATGTTTCTTAAATGATGGGAGTAGTGCAAAGTAAAAGTGAAAGTCAGGCAACTAGAGGGGGAAATAAACAGTAAATACTTCCTCTTTGTAGTACTGGATACTGCTGCGTGTTTCAAAGTTAATCGGCGCGCAAACAGCATCAGCTGAGATGAACCAAAAAGGAGGGATCAGACGAACTGGTGACCAGTAAGAGGAGGGATATGAAAGACGTGGGACACTGGAAGGGTTTCTGTGTAGAGCTACTGCACAGCTGATGCTCCCAGCTACCGTGGCAGCCAGTGAACAAACACCCTGCTGGAAATGATGTTGCGACTATTCTGCATCAGAAGTGCAGACCGCTCAGTCTTTAACGGCAATTAGTCCTATGCACATTTACTCAAATACTGTACCTGACTACAATCCTGGAGCAGTTTAGTATTTCCATTTATTAGCAAACTGTATACTTCACTACATTTCAGAGAGAAACACTATACTTTTCCCATCACTTCATTTATTTAATTATTTAATTGAAGTATTAAATGATCCACTGTCATGAATTAAACTACCAAAAGTATACAAAGTAGTTCAAATTAGCTCCACCATTAAACAACTACAACATTCAATTTACATAATACCTCAGCACTAATGATCCTTTAATATTATAACACTCTGCATTGTAAGTAGCCTACTTTTGCTTTTGAAACTTTAAGTACATTTTGTTGCTAATGCAGTACGTTGCTAATGGCATATTATTTTTTATCCTGTAGTACTGCTACTTTCAGTGATTTAAATACTTCTTCCACCACTGCAATTGGTGGTTTGTTTTACTGTAAGACATATAGAGTCTCAGGGTGAGATCACACCTACAGCTGTCGCTTTTTTTCTCTCGAAGGTCAGGGATCAATTATTAATGGGACTTGTGCATGATTACACTGCTGTCGACACATCTATTTATAGAGCTCATTCAAACCCAACACAACATGTTGATCAAAGGGCTTCACAGAAAGACGCCAATTATATCAAGATACAAACCCGAAACAAACAGGAATATCAGTCGATAACTAAACGAAAGCTTGAGAATCAATAACTGTGGACAACATTATTTCGAACACAATAGGCATATTGCCCAGAGAGGTAACGAATGATGTCTTCATGACGACCGTGGAGAAGAAAAACTAAACAGACGGGTTTTCTAGATGTGCTTTACGCGAGCAGACAGGCCTAATAGTGAGGTGAAAACGATTCCAACAATGGAAGACACTTCATCTCCTTCAGCACACCAGAGTGCAGTTATCAAAAGACCCAAACCTGCTTTGTACCACATGTAGCACAGGCTCAGATATTACTCGCAACTCTGGTTAAACAAATCAAACAGTGAGAGATGAGCTTACACCACTTGGCGAGAACATGGAAAGTACTCTCACAGGCAATTAAAAGCTTCAAAATGGCCGAAATCACAGCAACAAGTTGAATTGGCAACTAGTGCTATTTGTATGAGCTCTCTGCTGTCTGTGTCCTGTTCAGACAGCACTTGCAGAACGTCTAAACAGGACAAACTTCCTGCACGGCAGCGAGCGACGCCCTATTTCCATTTATTCCATTTGAACGCGTTGCTTCGTGGACGAGGAGCGATCGATTCATGAGGCGCCATCTTTAGGATACCTGGCTGGAGGGAGATCGCCAGAGAGCTGGAAGTATCCTTATCAAGGTAAATGACCAGCTAATAACCTACTGCTGGCTATAGTGTACGTCATTTTTTTAGTATTTGTCTTGCGATTGCTTCTTAAATGTGCTAATCTCTTCCGAACTTGTTGCACCTCCCTTAAAGTTGTTGATCTGTGCAGTTGGGCGGGCTTGAAATCTACAAACCCGCATGATCAATAAGGACACGTCAACAGTAAAATAATGCAATAACTGAAGCAATGTCGGCGAAAGTCGTCAAAGCTGGTTCCTGTTTGATGTTCGTAGGCACCTAATCACTGTGTTACAGAAACAGGGCGTCTAGGCAACCAATATAAAGACAAAGAGAAAATGCCAGTGGTGTCATTATGATTTAGACAGGCCGCATGTCAGGATACATTTTAGGTTAATTGAACATTTGTCCGCACAGTAATGCTGTGATTTAGGTTTTCGTTCTACAGATTTGTGTGGAATGAAGTGTCACTGAAAAATGGTCTATACACGGCAGGTGTTTAAGCTAAACAATACAACGTATATATTGTCAATTTGCAACTACAAAATCTGCAGAAGTGTCCAATAGTGCAAAAATGAAAAACTTGATGTGAAATATGTTTCCTGCGACTAAGCACATTTTTGAAGCAGCCAATCCTCTTTTTTTCTTTAATCTACATCCAAATCAAGTTGGGAAGCTAATTTAAATAGATTAAAATGAAAGCTAGAGATG
This sequence comes from Gadopsis marmoratus, assembly GCA_036023855.1. Taxonomy (NCBI): domain Eukaryota; kingdom Metazoa; phylum Chordata; class Actinopteri; order Centrarchiformes; family Percichthyidae; genus Gadopsis; species Gadopsis marmoratus. The sequence goes on from JAVQJF010090090.1 coordinate 7,136, forward strand.
GTAAATATTAGATTTCTGCCTTAATATATTGCTGTTGCATCAGTTGTAATGACTCATTCTAATGAAAGCAATGAAGTGTGACAGTAACTGGTAAAACAAAAGAAAAACCCCACTAGATTCAAATGTCTTGGTATGTGCTCAGGTGGTCCGGCCTGGGAGTTATCAGACTCAATCCTCTCTTAAGTCTTAGAAAAAAAAAAACTCCTGGTAGAGTGGTAATTTATGCAGTCTTCAGAAATATTCGGGGGAAGCAGTGAAATACGCCCAGTAGAATCAGCTCACAGGGGTTGTAAAACACAGGGCTGAATATACTTAAAACAGCCTTTTTAATAATGGAAAAGAAAATACCACAGCGGTTATCCTTCACATTCATAAGTCTAAGTAGTGTAATTTGGTCCCCTCACATTTGACAGTTATGTGATTAATCAACACATATCGACATATCCACATTATACTATTGGCTCTGTTATAGCACATAATGAATACAGCTACAATGCTCTTTTTAGTGCATAATAAAGATTTGCACACCACACACCACATTGCTAATTCGCAGGAAAGGGCGGCTTTTGTTCAGGCGAACAGATGTATACAGATGTATACAGATGTAACAAATGTACACCTGATTGACCCAAGGACACCAAAAGGAAATTTAGTCCAAATCAACGTATTTGCTTGTAGCCGTTTACGGACTCCATCTGGTTTGTTATTTTTTCTCTCTGCACGTGAAGTAACAAATCAGTTATAATTGTGGACGTGCTTTTTTTAACAGCTGAATTTGAGGGAGGGTGGGAGGAGGGGGGGTGCTTAATTAGATTTTCAAACAAAAGAGCACCTTTAAATTTGAAAAGAAAAGAAGAGAAAGAAAGGACAAAAAAATGCCACATCTGACCTCGTCACCCCCACCCCCGTTCACTTTCCTGAAAATACTTGCCAGACACCTGAGGTCATCCACGGCTCTGACAAGTCTATAAGCTATCGGGCAGCTGTCAGTCTTGATGTAGCCACCTGCAGAAGCCCCAGCTGGTCGGCTCACCCTTATTTATGGGATGAAATTGAGCTGCTTCCCACTCACCTGTTCCCTTGCTCTCATTGTTTTTCGTTAATGTGATTGGATCGATTCAATAATGCAATATGATGTATTATTTATTCGGTTGGGTTAAGCACGACTTATTGAGTGGAGTTTGTCCAGCCTCATCCACTACCAATTGACCATTGATTTTAATTCTTTTTTTTTTTTTTCTGTTCTTAGGCTTGAATTGCAGGCTGGTTAAAGTCAAAACTGCTCAGTAGAACAAGATGGAACAAAGGAAACAAATGACAGCTTTTAGGTCATCTACTAAGTTTATCTTGGAAATTCTGAGACCTCAGATTATTAGTTTCGCCGCATTGGCAGTGACTGCTGAGTGCAACGTCTAGAGGCCCATACAATTAACACACAGCCCCATCCAGCCTCTGGCCTTAGAATAAGTAGAAGGCAATTACAAAAAAAAACAGCGCCTAGTGAGAACAAAGAGGGTGACACAGCCATCTTCTCAGTGATACTGAAGTGGGGGAAAACACTGGAGACATTTAAATGATATTATTGAAAAATGGGCATCGCACATGAATCTGCACCCAATTCACTGATAACACTGCCCAGCAGCATTATCACAGCACGAAATAGTGATTTCATAAATTGTGTCTAATGTAGTAACTTCTTTAAGCAACATTTATTCCCATTTATATTTTTAAATGATTTGCGCTAAACATAGACCTATGGACCATTACCAGAAAAACCATATTGAAGTATGAAAGTAACATAATCATGCTAAAGAGGAATTCGCTGGCTTCAATTTTTGTTTTTGCTCGATTCTAACGGTTAAAAAGGCAGTGGTCTGCCACGTGATGGCAACTGGTCAATGCTATGTAAAGTAAGTGATCTCTTAAGTGGTCTCAAAAATATCCTCATGGCTTTGGTTGGTGTAAAATATGAAACGTATGCTTTGAGCTAAATGCCAGCACGCTAACATGCTCGCAATGATAATGCTAACATGCTGATGTTTAGAAGTTAGCATCATGTTTGTGTGCATCTCAGCTTAGCAAGTAAGCATGCTAACATTCGCCTTGGAATCATAAGGTTCTATCTGGCATTTTTGGCAAAATCGCATTATTCACATATTCTTATTCTGTGACAGCTTATTAACATTATGTGAGGCTTTATTTTAAGTTGTATGCATTTTTGGACTTTTTAGTTAGAAAACAAAAAAGGTTCACGCTCTATCAACTATTGGGAATGCAAAAGCGTTGACGCTGAATATCTCAAAATCGCTCAGAACGCAGGTGGAACCAAGGTGGCAATTTGCTGTTTAGCACTAAACACAAAGCCCAGCTGATGGGATGTAATTAATTGTGCAAGTAATTAGTGATAAACCAAAGTTCTGATGAAAAGAAGAAAAGTTACAGGATCACCACATGCGTGTACCACGTGCCGTGGCAGCCCATCCATTACTTGTTGAGCTATATTGACCAACGTTTGGGACCAAACAGGATCCCAAGAGATCTGCTAATGTGTCAATACAAGTGCACTTGTTTCCAGTGGCAGCTGACTTGCACGTGGCAGCGGCCGTGCTCGAAAAGTGGAGCTACTGTGCCAAACTGATCGTGCTTCAAGCTCCGAGGAATGAAACCCAGTGCATTTGCCAAAGGTTGCCAACACGCGCGCGGCTGATTTCCTGGTGACAGTATGCCGGAATTGTTTGACGTCCTATTAGGTCTTAAGATGTCTTGTTTAAGAATGTCGTGAGAGGCTTGGCTAATTAAATTGGCTTTCAAGCAGCGTGTGACTGGTGTGCATTGTGCATTGATGCGTCTGGGAACAAGCTGACAAATACTCGATGCCTGAATGTCTCAATAATGAAAGAAAGTTGTTGGTTTTTTGTTTTTGTTTTTAGGCTATGGCTGAGCATTCTTTATTCTGCTGGTTTTGATTTACAATAATGTAATGAACGACAACAATGCGGCACGTCGACATTTGCGCAGATGCGTGCGCAGCATTCACACGCTAACACTTGTATCTCCTTTTGAACTTCAGTCACATGGCAAATGATGAAAGGTCATGATGCGGATTAATTTGAGCGGCCGACAGTAATAGACAGATGAGCATGAATGGATTTGGATTTGATTTAGACCGTGTTTCCCTCTGACAAACAGCGATGTACATGACTGAGCCCTTTAAGAAATAAACAACCGTCCTTTCAAAGCAAATCTCTGCAGTTTGCAATCATTTTGCCCTACATTTTCTGGAGTACTTGTTTTCTTGAATACTTTTGTCGAGGCTGCAGTTTTAATGCACCTGACCAGCACTATAACACGTAGCACACTCCCACCGCAAGTGTACAAGAGAGACCAAAGCATCTTGATAATGTGCGCATGAGGAAATGCTCACAGTAGAGGCTAAGAAAAGGTCATCTTGACAGAAAAGAATTAGGATATGACAGAAATGGCAGGAGGCATTTCTATTAAAATGCCAATAGTTTGCTATATCAGTCTAAGCAGGTCATCAAGATAAGACCTTTATGCTTTTTTTCCCCTTCCTGTCAAATCCTGGCATTTTCTACGAGTGCGAGTCATATAGGCTCATTTCATTTTAAGAGCGGGGAACTTTGCCTTTCCCGAACCTTATATTTGCATCTCTCCCTGGAGTGCATATCGACGGCTGTGTTTAATTCTTTAGAGTGTATTTTTATACTGTATTGGTCCTGTAGAGACACTAATTGGTAGTTACTTTTCAACTTCCTAAAGTAAGAGCAGGCAAAATCCTGTAAGAAATATGTAAAATTGGATATATATATATATAAATAAATATGTTATTCTCTAAATCACACTGTCCAAATGACAGAATTACTCACATATATATATATATATAGACACACACACATGCCACACATACAGAATGATTTATTTTCCAGTTTAATACAATTTTGTGGTGCTATATGAGCTGCTCTGTTTACCAAATGAGTTATTCAGACATTGTATTTCCTTGCAGGTACACGGCGAAATTGATGGAAAATGTGTCATATCACTCTCTGACATCTGCTCATATTCATCAGCCTCTAAGTCCTTGCATTGGTTCCTTCATTAGAGAGGTGACACCAAACTCCATCAAGACTTGATATCCCCCTAGCACCTGAGTTAAATTGGATTTTAAATAAATGTCAGAGTGAGTTTTACATTAACACAAACGTGGAGAGCACAAATGTACATTTGGTGCCAGGTTTGAGGCAGAAACACGCAGTTTGTGTAAGGTAATGTCACATCAGGTTTCTCCACCGTCATTTGACAGCCTGAAAAAGGTTGTGATTTTAGTGTTGTCCACTGCCTAGCTGTTTGGAGGCCACCACATCGTAGTTAAGCAGTCCTCAGAGTTACTGTCAAAAAATACATCGATTTAAAATCATTTGAAGAACTCAATGACTAATATTCAATGTACTTATTCACATTGGACCTATTTCTTGGACTTACTTTAGTGGACCTGTTAAACGGAATCTACAACATTAGTATTGGAATTATAATAAACCTTTTGTTTCTTTGTCTGTCATCACTTACTGTCCAATTATTATTATTCTTTCAAGGAAGCTTGGTCTGCGTTACGGACCGTAGCCCACCGAGACATTGTCTGGGAAGCCAGGCTTGTTTGTAATAGTAATAATAGTAATATTACAACTAAGGTGCATTTAACAGGTAGACATGCGCTGAGCATGGATGCACACTCACTCACAAAGTCATAAAATACATATGGCATCCTGTTGCTCAACAGGTTATTCATCTAACTAGTTTCTGTATAACCAATTTACACCGATCAGCCATTAATTTATGAGCGCTGACAGGTGAAGTGAAGAACATTGATTGTAAAATAAGATAAGATAACCTTTTATTGATCCACGGGGGGAAATTCACACGTTACAGCAGCTCAAGAGCATACAGACATAAAGTAATAAAAATATCTAATATAAAACAAGAAAAATCTACCCTTCTTCTCTATGTACAGATAAACAGTGGTGTAGTTGCACATTATCAACAGCAGCAAAAAACATATATAATACAAAACAGAAACTATACTCTTCTGTATGTACAGTGGTAGGATTGCACCTTATTATAAGGTGACATGCCTGAATCATCTGGTCACCCTGGCACCGGACCGTGGGGGGGGGGAGATATGAGGCAGCAA
>JAVQJF010090095.1:0-17770 GCA_036023855.1 Gadopsis marmoratus
CCAGTGGAACCTTCCAGCCAGGTTTGGCAGTTCAGGTCCCGGTCAGAGGAAGAGACACACCCCACAGGTAACAAACATTTTACCTTGACCAAACAGTTTGAATCTGACTTAAGTCATGGGGTGTGCCCATGACACTTATATGTAGAGAATATTATCTTGATACGTTATTAAAAGGATTCTGTGCTCATCTTACAGACTGATCCCTGCTGTTTATCAGTGGCACAATTCTGTTTTAAATCTGCTTTAAAAGATCATGTCTGCAGTGGTTAAATGCTCAGATATATTATCATTTTCATGTAAAAGCTGAAATTTAGTGGCCCACATTTAGTGACACAGTATGTTATCACCTTGGATGTCACAGTGCAGATAAACAATATAATAGAGTAATTAAAAAAAAATTAAAATAAAAAAGTTTTCCGATGTTTATTCCTCTTGGATAGATTTGTTCAGGATCACAGATTCTGTACCCTCCTCGATCATTTAAATAACATATTTGAAGATTGTTCCTCATATTTATCGCCCACGTTATTTGCATAGCCCGGCTTTATTATAGAGGTCTAGATATAGGGGTAATCTTTCGTAGCACAGCTTTGGCACATAAGGCTGTTAGCACCTTGATAGTATATTTCAGTATACATTTATTTTAAAAAAAGGGTATTTTTGAAATAGATGTGCAAATCTGGGAATATGGAAATGGAAACCATGACATTCTGACTTTTATAAGGTGAATATTTCTGTCATTGACAGTTGAAAACAGTTGACAGTTGTGTGTTGTTGCAACCATTAAGAATGTATTCATGTATTACTCTACCGGTAATCATATTTCTAGTTTGTTATTTTGCTCTTTTTTGGAGAAAAGATACTACTGCTACCTATGACCTGAACCATGCAAAAAGTCAAAATAAACAAACAAACAAACACAAATAAAAATCACTCAGTAACTTACCTGTGTTGGTGTTTCTCAGTGTGAAAGGATGACTTGAGTGTGTGAGCATGAAGAGCGGATCGTCCTTTTGTGCTTCTTCACAGTGAGTGAGCTGAAGCTGCTGCTGTTTTAGAGAGAGAGAGAGAGAGAGGGAAAGAGAGAGAGAGAGATGTGGAAATGACAGTAAGCCAATAAGATGGCAGAGACCCAAAAAGATGAATGTGTGGGTTGGACTTGAGGATGATGTTTGATCTTGAACTGATTAGTTAGCGGTCATGACTGATAGATGTCAGATTAAAATCAGCAATGGTACTTATTGATCTGTTCACAGACATGTGTAGGACTCTGAGAGTCTCTGTCTGAGAGTGGTTTGATTATTTATTTGCTTGTTTGTTGAACAGATGCATTGTCAGTAGCCTTCTGATTTAACACCTTATTAAAGTGCACTGTTTTCAGAGATTGTGCATTAATCATCACTTCTGGACGGAGCTGATGAAAGTGGATACTTTAATTGTTGTGTTTTGAAACCAGCTTTTGAGAAAAACCAGCACATGAAGAATTAAAACAACATATTCTGAGTCATTTTTATGTTGTATCTTATCTTGAAATTGACCTTGACATGGAGAGCGTGTGGAGCCCCCTGATTTTTTTTTATTTTAAAAAAAGCTTTTTGAAAATGTCTCCAAGTGCACTAAACTACCACTTAGACATATGAGTGCTTAGAGTAATTCAATTGTCCACAAACCTTCCATGGATAAAAGGTTTTAAAGTGCACTGTGATTCACAGGTAGATGTTCGCTGGTTCTAAATGGCACAGTAAGTAAGAATAAGGCTAAGACATTTAATTTATTTGAGAATAAACGATGGAAGTCCGGCAGCAGTTATGCCTCCGCTATTCTTCCTGTTCATTGGAATGGACTTTAAGTAAAGACATTTCTTTATTTGCAGCAGTAAACAAAAGCTGGAAATTGGCTGAAAACGTCAGAAGGAAGCCATGGATGAAAAATATGAAAATAAATGATGAACGAGCCTTTCTAGAAAAAGCAAACCCACAGTTGACGAACCGTGTGAAGAAAAAGATGACAGACCGAAAACAAACAAGACAATAATTTCACTGCATGTGAACACATCCTGGGTAAATAGGAGCTTCTGCCTGCTCATATGACGAGCAAGACTGTGGCATATGTGACACATACAATACATACATCTTTTGTATTGCCAAGCTTGTAATTCTGTGAGCAAGTGGAAAGAAAGAAAGAGACAGAATCAATTTATTCCCCAAGGGGCCAGAAGAAATCCATCTACAGTACAGTCACGGAATTATCACAGGTTGTGAGGACGGCATAGTAGGAAGCAACATGTTTATCTGCCAGTGCAATGATTTCATCCAGAACAACATGCCTATTCCTGCACAGATCATAAAAAACACAAACTAGACGGAGTTAGCAGTGTGAGTACATTTAACAAAAAACAAAAGGTGAAACTGCCCATCAAAAGATGCTAAAATATGTTGATGTAAATATGTCCAATCGAGAGTGATCAGTTGTCAAGGAGATGGACCACCTGCTGCCAGGGCCACACTTGGCACCATTATCAATACTCAAGTGCATTTAAAAAAAAATTATTTCATGCAAGTGTTTCCACAAATGAGAAACTCAAATTACATAAACTGCGACATTTGCATGTACTCATCTTAAGTTTCACTTGAAATGAGCATAATGTGCTGTAGGAGCACTTCTCAGGGCAGCAGGCAGGAAATAAGATGTGTTGAGAGTGTAAACACCAAAACCTGCAGATCATTATAGTTTAACATGAGCTTTGATGGTCTGTCAGCAGAAGATATTGTGAGCTGACATTCATCTAATATGTGGCTGATTTAGATATGCTGCACTTTTAAGTTAAGTAAAAGAATAACTTTTGGGTTTCTGGGTGTGAAAGATCTCTTTGGTGTCTATCTTCCTCTTTAATTCAACAGGGTTAGGTCCCCTCCGGCTCTTACTTTGTGGAATATCGCTTCAGAGCATCTAGACCCAAATCCATTTATGAAAGTGGCTATAATCAGTCCTTTTATATGGCGCTTATGACTACTTGTAAGTGAAAGGGGTCACTCCTGGTAATGAGCTCACAGAGAATTAGACTTGGCAGTTCAGCTTGGCAACACGGAGCGTTTCAGTGGGTTTTAGCTTGTTTTGGTGTTTCACTCTCACTGCCCTCATAGCGTCATAGTCAGCTGCAGCCGTCAACAGCAAACAAAACTTTTATAAACATACTGTGCATTATCTGTCCAGTACCTAAAGGCAGGCAGATGCAGTTAGCCTCTAGTTGGTGAATATAGTGGAACATTTGGCAGAGAGCCAGATATTTCCCACAGGAGTTAATGGAGACCAACAAGCAGAATTAAAAGAGGGGGGGGGGAGGGAGGCTGGAGCCAATCCCAGCTGACACTGGGCAATTTTTATATAATAAAAAACATTATTAAAATAATCATATGAATAAATATAGAGTGAAAATCTAACCGCAAAATTCTGAAATAATCTAATAAATGTTTTGATTCCTTTCATCCTGCTTCTTTTCACAATAACATAGTTTATTGCAGGCCATTTAGTTAAATGCTAGCTAGTTTTTATTTCCCAGTGTCATTTTCCCCAATCACAGTTATATTTAATAATGAAACTTTTCATTGCAAGGGCTTTGTCTGTCTGTTTGCCTTTTTAGACTGAAGCAACAATCAAACATAAGATAACTGGCTCTGCCTCATTTGTCTTGACTGTAAAAAGAAAAAATAATAATAACAATCAGGGTGAGGTAACATTTCATAATGATCTGAGGATTATTTCACAATTTCATGGTTATATACTGTATTTTGTGTGTGTTTAGCCTGTTATTTATGTAGTATTACATCCTTTGGGTCAGCAGAGAACCTTTCAATGCAGATAGTCTGGATTTTATTTGTTGAGGTTTAGCGATATCCATGTCTGAGATTTCTTCATCAATGCAACCCCAGTGTTCATCCACAGGGCTGAACAGTTTAAATGGGGATTATTTCTTTGATAGTATTTTTTGTTGACAGCAATAATATCAAAACCTGGGCAAATATAACCAAACCTCTTTGCATAGCCAGACATCAGTGGAGGCGAGTGAGAAAATGTATTTGGCATTGAAGCAACACTGTCTGTGTCTGTCATGCTCCAGTCTTCCATGTGCATTCTGAATGAAGATAAAGGTACATACAGACATCAGATCAGTATGTGTGTGTGTGTGTCAGCTTCACACTGATACATTCCACATGTCTACCGTCAGGAACCGTCTTTGAACATCAGTTTGTTTCAGCAGCTGTCATGGGGATTTTTGAGCAAATCCTTGTCTTTCATACTCTTTCTGTATAGCTGGTATAATATTTGTATTCCAGCTCATTACACAGCTATGTGCAAATAGCACCACTTGAGCTTTGGATTTTATTGTATTCAACCTCACACAGCTTTGGTCTTCCCATGTGACTTTTTTCCAGAGCCTATTCCATATTAATGGGTGTGTTATCAGTAGTGTGTCCGTCAGTCACTCAGGAACAGAACGATCCTCCGAGGCCAACCCTTACTCTAACCTTGGAACGACTCGCACAATCTCTCCCTCTCAATGACTTTATTCGCCTGTGGAAATGGAATTCTTTTAATTTTTTATTTTCTGTGTTGCCTGTCGGCTGTGCCCATAGCCTTCAATTTGAGCTATCTAAAAAATGACTGACAGCTTCAATGAAGGATCAAATGTGCACTAAATATTGAATATGCTGGCATTCAAGATAAGAACTGTATATGGGATTCTAGATTGCAATCAGTATCTGTAGAAAAGCCGAACATAATGGAAAATGATCATTATTCTACAAACAAGGATGGGATATGAGCCGCTGACAGGAGCTCATTTACACAGACAGAACCGCCACTTTAAAGAAAAGATAGTTACAGTAATGGCTGTCAAAAGATTCTGTATCTCTAATTTCCATGCATCTCGGGTTGTCTTTGCACGGGGAACATCCCTCCACCTGCCCGTGTCACTGATATGCTACTGCATTATGCACATTTCTGCTTAATCTCTCAGTAGTCAAGCGTGAAAAGCATTTTGTGTGTTTGTTTGTGTAAATTATATGTACCGAGGTACTCAAATGTGGTATTCAGACATATTCGTTAAGATGATTGTGTATCCAAACACATTTTCCCTTATGTATTGTGGAGAAAAGTGTGCGTGTGTGTGTGTGATAATACTAAGACTCACGCAAGGGTTTGCAGCCTTGCACTCACTTTTTGATAAGAAATTCAATTTAGCAGAATTATGCTAAATTGGGCTTATTTCACAGGGTGAATACATTTAAAATCATATGACTACAGTAAATTAATGTCATTGTTGGCAGGCACCAAGCATAAATTCTCACATTCCATCAATGTTCTAAAATGTCCAATTGATTACAGAAAACACTTCTGTCCTCCCCGTTATTTAATTAGTAAATTAATTCCATGTAATGAAATTATATCCAATTAATTTACATCCTGCCGTCATGCAGTTACATTAAACTTAAAATCGTTATTAGTAAGATCTGTGCTTTTCCTACGACAAGTCAAAATGTCTGGTCTGGCGATGTCGGGCTATTACTCTGGTACCATTTTAACTTCTTAAGGAGGATACCTCATTTCAGATGCCACCACCTCTCGCCTGAGTTGTACAGGCTGTGAACTATTTTAGTTTTAATTTTCAAACTACTACTTTAATTCTGCTTCACATTTCCATATTTCCACTTCAAAGTAACACTGAGACACACAGCAGACAATGGCTGTAGTCGTTATGTATTCTTTCTTTTCCTGTTAATGATCTGTTCTTTTTGTCTCAGCTTGCCTCCTACATATGTCAGCAGCCAGAGGGTTGAGTGTACAGTAAGCATTAGGCCGTGTTGTCTGCTGTTGCCGTGCATGCATTATTTCTGTTGCCATGGCACTATTTGCAATATCGTGCCACATCGGGTCAATTATATTCATATAGCCTAATATCTCAGATCCCAATTTGCCTCAAGGGGCTTTCATGTTCATTCACATATTTAGGATTATTAAGGAATGATTATTTTTGTGATATTATGTTCAGTACATTCCTTGAGTGATGGAAGTGTTGTGGTCCTTGTTTATTACATCTGCTAGGGCTTACAATAATCAAGGACTTGTATGTCTAAAACCTCAGAGAGCAACTTGTTATTTTAATCAAAGGTGAGTGTACAGACATATAAAACGCAACACTTATAATCTTGGCTGTGACCCCTTTCTTCACATTATAATCAAGAATAGCTGCTAGGTCTACTGTCATTAGATCATGTTTCATTGTACACAATGAAAAACAAATCCTCTTTGTGCCTAATGAATAGACTTCATGCCATGAATTCAAATAAATGAAGGTGCTCATAAAAAGGATTTGTATTGAACACAATGAAGCAGAGGTATTTCTTTTAAAAAAAAATCCTTCCTATTATAATGCCAAATATTTAACATTAAACAAACAGCGACTATAGTTGCTGCACGTAAGGATATAGGGACAAAAAACTTGCACAGAGTAAATATACCAGAGATGTTTTTAAAATCCATCCAAGCCTTTTCGGAGCTTGGATCAACCTCAGTTGCCTTGAAAACCTCATAACATGCTGAAATTACTAAATTAGGTTTTCACCAGATGGCCACAGAGGGTGGCAGACCCTTAGAGAAAGACATAAATGGATGCCGTTGTTCAGCTGTTTAATATGGTGACTAGTGAACAGTCGGTCTGGATTTGTGATGTTCCTTCTACTGTTTGCACCCACACAGAGTGAGAAGAGTGTTTTGCTGTAAAGCCTGAACTAGTTCCTTATTAAAGTCTGTATACAGCACGTGCCAGGCTCAATAAAGAGGAGTCAGGCTGATGTTGTCCAAGGGCAGTGGAAGAGCATGCTATATATTCTACATTTAGAGTTTTACTGAGAAGCAAAATTGCAAGTGAGTCATATTTTGCAGCGCAATGGAAAACATGACATTGATCGCTGTGCTATTCAAACATAAAGGATGCTTATAGATCCTCCTACACAGCTGCTGGGCTCCCAGCTGTATCACACAAACTTTATGAAATTATTTTGGTTCCACCTAGTGGTTACCCTGAGTACAACCACTGCACGTCATTTGCCAGGCTTATTGCTGTGAGATGGAGCTGTAAGTTTGTATGAGCTATGGGACATCCTCCTTAACTTGATTAGAACACACTTTACTGCCTCTCCAAATCAAGCTAGCGGCCCGTTAATGTAATGGAGTCAAATGATGAAGGGCTGACTCAACGAATGAGGAATTGCTACCAATTAAACAAATGGACTTCACTGACTGGACGATGATGAAAATGTTGTGCTGCAACAAGAGCAGGAGCTGGAGGCCAGTAACATTAATCTTTTATGTTCTTAAAGATGTGAGAAGCATATCTCTCTCTATCTAATACCATTAATTAATCCTTAGCACAGGATCAATAACAAAAACACAGACATGTGTAAAAGGTCTTTGGTTTAATTGGTATAACAGTACAAAAGGTAAAACAAGGCACTGCAGTTAGTAAGTGAAATGTGAAGGCCGTGGAAAAAGAAATGGTTAGATACATGAAGCCATCAAAAAACAAAAGCTCATAACGTGGACTGCAGAAGAAAGACACAGCTGGATGATGTTCTGGTGTTTCTTTTACTCGCCTCCACACAGCTCCAGCAGGATTTTGCGGTAGTCACCCGACGTGTCTCCCTGCGCAGAGAAAGATCAGTGAGACGTCAAAGGACCCGTGTAGGGAACCGTGTAGGGAACAACTGCTTCAGTCTCATGAGGGCAAACTGTCAACAAACACTGTGATATTCTTAAGTCAGATTCCAAGACCTTTGAAAAACCAGACTCATATGACTTTAGCCAATCAAACAAAATGAAAGTAGTTCAGCGCTACACTAAAGGCATTATATAAAGTTAGAATCACAATTATTATTATTATTATTATAATAACAACACAGCTGATGTACTTACTGCAAAGCTTTTGCTGACTGCAGTATTTCCCTGCCCCTAGAGTTTAGTGCCTCACCTTGATGAAGGAGTGGAGAGTCTTGCCATACATCTTCAGAAACTGCTCCTTAATGTCCAACATGTCAATCTCCGCCCTGGCAACCATTATTCTGATGAGGACACTATCTGTAGTGCCCAGCCCCTGACAAGAGACAGATACTGTGTTCATACAGTGCTAGACTTCCCTGCTTTTTTTGTTTTTAAAACCACATTAAGTACGATTACGTCAGTCTGCTTTTCTCATTACCGATAACTACAGTAACTGTTCGTATTAATAACTAATGAACCAAATGAAAACATTACATAGTAGCTCCATTAAGCATGAAATATTCACCTTCATTGATTTGTGTAAACGCTCCGCAAAGAACGCCGGCTTGCTCCTTATACATTTCACTGTGAAGCAAAAACAAATCCCAGCAAATGAGCTGCAAAGCTTTCACAACATGAAAACAGTGACTTCAGTGTGCAGAAGATCAGTGCTTTACAAGCTGCTTCTCTCTTGACCCACGGAGGGTGAAAAGACACTTTTTATAATAAAAAAAAAGGGAATACACCAACAACTGCAGTATTTCTTTTAATTTTCTGCCTATAAAGTTTGAGCTATGGATTCTAGCTTTTTCCTTTGTCTGCACTCATTTCAACTCGACCGTTTGTGTCGGTGTATAAATGTGGCAGCAGAGACAAACCTATGGCCAGAAAGACTTCCTCCAGACAGCCAGACATCTCCCTCTTAATGCTCTCCTCAATGTCTCTTCCAGAAATCTTCTGATACTCCTGGAACACTGAAGGTAGAAAACAATAGGATTAATGGGGAAGTAGACTGTGACTCTGAGTCAAGAATAAATCTGTGACACTACATGAATGAAGATGAAAGTGATTCAACAAAGGGAGTGAGTGTTTTCTCCTCAAACTGCCCCAGCGGGTCAGTAAAATCCCCAGATTCTACTACATGACTTCTGTTGCAATTCTTTTTTCTGTAGCTAATTTATATAAAAAATTATGCCACACAACACTAATATAGTCTGCAGACTTTAACATGATGTTTGTTAATATAGTGTAAGAATACCTCGCAGCAGATGGTTTTGGTTCCTCACACAAAGCACAGTGAGGAATTTAACCTCATCCGTGCCCCATCGAGCCTCACCAGCCTCATAGATGTCCTGTAATCAAACAATTAAGAACTAAGAGTCATAATTGAACGCACACACACTCATCTAAAGAACATGAACACTTGCCTTGGCATCTTGAACAGCCTGGGCTTCGTTCACTTGGTTGCTTTCATCCCGTCCAGCCTGCAATTCAAAGACACAGCAGCTTAGGAGAAAACGGGTTTAGGATCCCATAACAGGGAAAAAAAAACCCTAAACTTGTTTTTATGACGCAGAAGTGGCTATTGCTTCCTCTTCCCTGAACAAACAGTGGTTGAAAAGAAGTTTAACACAACTTCCTACTAACATTTTAAAAGTAATCTTGTGTGTCCAAAATACAGTAATTTCTATATACTTTCATTCTTACAAAAAAACTCTAACTGAAAAGGAAACTGACCGCATGAAAAGTTTTTCAGCAAGACACAATGAAGTGAATATTTAAAAATCAACTTTATTAGCACTAATTTTAATATGATCTATAATAATGTGCATTTAAAACAGTCACTTTGGCCCAAGCTAGGAGAGGTTATGGGCTAATGTTTGCTCACCGAGAGTAAAGAGACCAAAACCCTCTGAAACATTCCAGATGTGTCTCCACACACAGCGTCTTCCAAGTCTTTTTCATATTCTGCCATGAAAAACATAATGAAGAAATTAAAATTTAAAGCATGTTATCTAATACCTGTTCAGTTTGGGGCAGAAAATCAATACAAACGGAAAAATACACAGCCACCACGTGCTATATGGCTAAAATGGCTAAATACTTGAAGACTACTGTCATTGCAACCACAGACAAACAAATAAGCAAACAATTAACTGCCACATAGTGAGCAGCGATGGCTTTTATGAATATTTTATGACCACGCACAGTAATGGAGGTCATTGCATCTCCAAACAAAGACCGGAGACTTAAGTCACTGATACACAATATCAGATATCATACACAACCCGTAGCCACCGACACCAAGGCATACCATAACCACATTTACCTTTCTTGTAGACAGCATTGATGGTTTTTATTTCAGCATTTGTCCTAGAGGCGAGAATATCGACGAGACAAGCCTCCTCTGTTCCAGCCCCCTGTGGTGAATGGATGTGTGTTAAAAACAAGATATAAAAAGACACTAGGAGGGTGTGGTACACGGACTGAACTAAAGGAAGCACCGCTTACAAAGGATACGTTTGGCCATATTCTATATTGTTTATTTTCAACTAATCCCATAAAAAGACCAAATTTAACAATGCGTTAGTCCATCTCTCAATCCTATCCAACTTCCTTACCCTGTCTGTGGCTCTCAGACTGAGCCCATTTGTTCCTACTTACGCTGGAGGCTTGTCACGATTACAAACGGTCATTTAGCAATATAATTTCCTAAAACAGCTGGGAACTGTAGTTTTTAACTCAAAAATAACTCAAACAGGAGTAAATTGTGTATTTGTTGGGGACTATTTTCAGTCGCAGATTAATACACATTTGACCCATCATGAGTATTTATGGCAGCGGAAAGGTGGATGTGGGACTGACTCAATCAAGTCACACGTCACACGATGTAATAATGCGTCCGATTGATGAGTTTGTGGACAACAATGGCGCTATATGGCACGGAGATAAATCAGGCTTTGGACAAATACACAGACAATATTATTATCTGTAAAGACAGCACAAGTAAATGAGAAACTCTGACCTTCATTGCGTGTCTCAGCTCGTAGGCATCATACACGGGTGCCAGCATCAGCAGACCTAGAACAACACTCTGGAAGTTCCCACTCAGCTCTGAGGACAGGTCATGAGCCAGGTCCTGCAGGAGGACAGGAACAGATGGATTAACAAGAAAACAGCCCACCAGTCATTCCCAGTACTACAATAATTTCACCAAGAAGGGGACTCTGCAAAGAAAGCTGATTATCTTCGAGATTAGAATAACTAAACACTGGCTTTATGTTCGGGTTTTGTGCTGCCAGCATGGACGTGAGACATTGACTTCACACATTCCAGCAGCAGGACTTGTGTCTCCGCTAGAGGGTGTGGTTTCTGGACACCGTTTGTGAATAGGGGAGCTGTTCCACACAACTCACATGTGGGCGTCGCCATGTGCGGCGTGACTCACTCTTTCTGCCTGCGAGGATTACATTCACAATCTTTGCTTTTTCTGCAGTTCTTTCACTGGAACTTTCAGATAACTTTATCTATTTATCGACAGTCGGCCGGTTATTATCTTATTATGTCAATAGTATTAACATACCGGTCTTCTTGTTTAGCTAATATATTGATGGAACAAAGAAGCGGTCAGTGGGAAGCATACGTTTGGTTTTATAGGAGGGATCATTCCCCTTTCCTACAGATTACAAGGCTCGCTCTGTCCTGGTCTTTGTTTACATGTGGTGTTCAGTTCTGCTTTACAGTTAATGGTTAACTTGCACATTATGAGCGCTGCATTAGCGCAGCAAAATCCCACCTTCAGAAAAAAAATACAAAAATCATGAGATGGAATAAGATGTTAATAAGAGATAACACATCCACTGCTGCTGCCAAGTCTCCATCAATGCTGCTTTTCAAATGACTGTTACTCCAGCCGTCATTTCTTTGCTTCTTCTGCTTCATGCATGTTGATTTATGATGAAAACAAAACGCTCACCTTCCCCACGCTTTTCTTGTAGGCCTCTTTGATTTGCTGCCTCTGAGCAATAGTACGGTGAGCTAGGACTTTGATGAGAGCTGCCTCATCAGTGCCTGTGAGAAATGATACAACATACAGGGTATATGCAGGAAGTAAATTCCATACCTTTCAAGACATTTTCAACATATAAGACCGCAACGCCGCAAGTTGTAACAGGTTATTAGCAACACACCTTACATTTACAGGACTATACCAATTCAGATCAGCCAGGAGGGAACAAAACTAAAGAGAATAAAGCAAGTTACTAACCCAAAGGCAAGGTTTATTAAAAGTAATAAGAGTCACGTACTCTCACTCACATTAACAAACATTTCCATTTGGCCTAAGAAATACAACATTGGCCATAAATGAAATTAAATCATATAGGCCTAGACAGTCTGCCTGAATCTATAATTTATAATCTATAATAAATAAATAAAAATCATAGCTCCTAAAATGCCGAAGATGTTTTAATACTTTAAGGGTCTTAATTTTTGCTAAACTGATTTAATAACTTATACTTTTTAAGACCCTGCGGATACCCCGACATAGAATATTAATAAACTTAACCAACATTAATCTTAAAAGTCTAAAACGTTAAGGATCATATGTTTGAGAAAAAGGACTCAGCCCTAATGTGTAGGACACAGAATCAGGCCCCAGCACTGTAACCCTGGATATGATCCTAACACACAGCTGTTTGTTGGCTTTGGAATAGAAACCATCTGTTTGCAATAGAGCTCAGACTAGAGTCAGGGGAAGATGATTATGCTTGCAAACCCTAACAGCATCAACATTCCACGGCATAAATGTGCTGAAAGGGAAAGAAATACTCCTGGACCTTAGTTGGGATGTACCTCTTTTAGTGGTACATACAAGTCAACATGGTTTCAGAACAGTGCGAGCCATAATGAGATTAGTTTATTACTACATTCCTGCATGATCGGCAAAGTCCAGACTCATTTTTACTCAATATCTTTACTCTATAAAGAGGTGAGACAAAATACAAAGACAAACTCAGCAGCCATGAGAACACAAGCTCTGGGCAACACTGAATTTAGTTTTCAAACTTCCTGGAGAGGAGAGAGACAGAGGAAAAAAGCCTAGTCTTAACGACACAGTCAAACATATATCTAAATGAGGTTTTCTTTATGACAGTGGCTGGATCACTCACCAGCTCCCTTCATGGCATGTCTAAGACTCTGGACATCTGCCTCTGGGTCAAAACCAGGCGCCTCAGTCACTGTTCCACGGTTCCCAATCTGGTCAGAAATTACAAAATTATAACCTTTAGTCTATTGAACAGAAATAAAATGAGCACATGCAAAGCCTCCACTTGGATGTTCCCATGTGACCTTCACTGTGAAGAAGGATGTACTATTTTGAATGCTCATGCATTTACAAAAGCTTGAAATGTGATACTTCTAGCACAGGGGACACGAACAATGAGAGGTCAGTGAATTCAGAGACATCTTGTGTCCAGCAACAATATTGGCATATTAATTGATTGTTTTTTTAAAATTAGCAGGAAACAGAAGATGTGCTCTTAAGAACTGTTAAGACAGTTCATCAGACATCATTCAAAGAAGAGTATTTTTATACGTCATAAAACACATCTGGAGAGGACCTTTGAAGGCCAACATCTATAATGCAAGTATGCTACATCAGTTATTCTTCTATTCATTTGTCAGAAAGATGTATTTTATCATTTCAATACACTGAACAATTTTTAAGAGCTGTGAAGTCTCCTTCTTAGACATTCATTGCAAACTTGTATACATCTGTTTCCACAAGTTACTGAAATTTAAATGTTCAAAGTTGTGGGTTTGGTGGGAGGGGCAGAGAGAGGCGGAAGGTTTTGCATAGGTTGGACAGATTTTGCCTACCTCAACTTTATAATTGGACTGTTCGGTCGTTTAATGGTGAACTGCTGGCACTTGCATTGGTACCGTAATGAGCCCGTCACAAAGAAATGCAAACCTAAAATTTATGAAAATTTCATACCACAATTTGTGTCTTTTTCATATAAAATAAACATAAAAACGGACCACAGACTTTGCTTTTTATCACCGGTTGCAGTAGTAGTCGGACCATATCATCACAATGTAACTCTAATGAAACATGAAAAATCTGAATATGTAATTGCTGCCTAGGCCTATTCAAAACAGCAGTCTCTACTGGTGATGCAAATACACGTAAATGTTGCTGATGACGCGACTGTTGCAGATTCACTACACACAGGTGGAACAGCAGCAAAGGGACGGACTTACTGCTGCCATTGTAGGAAGAGTGAGGGTTTCCAAACTGGAGGTGCAGAAAGCTACAAAAGAACAAATAATTATAGTTTGTTAGTTGCACAATGACGTGTTTATAAGACAAAAAGAAGAGATTAACAGCGGCATCCCATTTAGTTGCAGTGAACAGTCTCCGTTTTGAATGTAACCGTCATTAACCTCTGATAAATATTGTATGCAGTTCATCATGTCGGAGAGGGTTTCCGTCACACACATTTGGTCCGGGCCTCTCCTGTGACCCACGTCTGTGCTGGTGTCCCAGGAGCTAATCTCATTATCTCATTAATCTCTAGTGTTTGTCTGGACACACCTGTAATTACTCCACTGAGAGCAAAGAGCAGTGGGGTTTTCCCACATGTAGGGATCAACTTACCCACGGACAAAGTCATCATATATCTGTCGAAATCAGTTTAGCTAACAACTTATTGAGAAGACCAATTTAGTTTACAAGCCATAGCGCTGCAGAAAGTCTATGTCCACAGCCCAGATAAAAATATAAATATATATATAAAGACTTCCCTTTACACTCAAGCATAATCAAAGTTTGTGTTACTTTGACAGGGGAGACATTTACTAATCAAACATAGTGACCTGAACTCTGTGTGTACAGCCATGGCCAAAGGTTTTGAGAAGGACACAAGTATTGGTTTTCACAAAGTTTGCTGCTTCAGTCTTTTTAGACCTTCTTGTCAGATGTTACTATGGTATACTGAAGTATAATTACAAGCATTTCATAAGTGTAAAAGGCTTCTTTTTTTTTCTGGTTGCCCACAAGTTCTCAATGGGATTAAGGTCTGAAGAGTTTCCTGGCCATGGACCCAAAATGTCGACGTTTTGTTCCCCCGAGCCACTTAAAAATCCCTTTTGCCTTTTGCCTTAGGTGCTCCATCATGCTGGAAAAGGCATTGTTCGTCACCAAACTGTTCTTGGATGGTTGGGAGACGTTGCTCTCGGATGATGTTTTGGTACCATTCTTTATTCATGGCTGTGCTCTTAGGCAAAATTGTGAGTGAGCCCACTCCCTTGGCTGAGAAGCAACCCCACACATGAATGGTCTCAGGATGCTTTACTATTGGCATGACACAGGACTGATGGTAGCGCTCACCTTTTGTCCAGATGCCCCAAACAATCGGAAAGGGGATTCATCAGAGAAAATGACCGTACCCCAGTCCTCAGCAGTCCAATCCCTGTACCTTTTGCAGAATATCAGTCTGTCCCTGACGTTTATCCTGGAGAGAAGTGGCTTCTTTGATGCCCTTCTTGACAGCAGGTCATCCTACAAAAGTCTTGGCCTCGCTGTGCGTGCAGCTGTACTCACGCCTGCCTGCTGCCAATCCTGAGCAAGCTCTGCACTGGTGGTGCCCCGATCCCGCAGCGGAATCAACTTTGGGAGACGGTGCTGGCGCTTGCTGGACCCTGAAGCCTTCTTCACAACAATTGGACTATTTAATGAAAATGAACTTAATTCATTCTCATGGCGGGACTTTGCAATTAATTGCAATTCATCTGATCGCTCTTCGTGACATTCTGGACTATATGCAAATTGCCATTATAAAAACTGAGGCAGCAGACTTTGTGAAAATTAATATTTGTGTTATTCTCACAACGTTGGGCCAAGGCTGTAGGTCACACCCAAGCAGTTTGTGATGTAAATACAGGGCAGGTGACTCCTACGGACACAATACAGAAAAAGTGGATCCTGTTGCAACATGGCATAAATACTATAATTCTCTTCTGAACAAGCAATAACTGTGTTATTCCTGAGGTAAAACGTTCCAGGTATTAACCACAGCAGTACCAAGGCAGTGAGTGTATTTAAATTCACATTTGTGTAAATGTGAACATACGTGTATTTCAGTGCGTATTCGAGGTCATTTAGTGTCCTGGATTGTTTTCCTGTTAGTGGATTTTAACACTCAAATGCATTATATTCATCTTGCTTTCATCGAAAGCAAGTGATTGGTGCTCAAAGCTACGTCATCAGCGACTTATTGGAAATTGTGCAATGGTAAGTAGGAAAAGACTGAAAAACTTTACAACAGAATTATGTTTACAAAGCTATTACTACTGAAATGCATTCCCCAAATCCGTACAAACCTGCGCTATGATGTCCGGCTGCCTTAATTCAGTCAATGAAATACAAATAAAAGTCGTATAGAAAGCGGTTCAGGATTCAGGAAGTAGAGCTGGTTTAATGGTGAACTAAAGCCCGAAGTTTGCAGGCAGACACACCCTGCAGCCAGAGCACCGGCCGCCTCTGGCTGAGCTCTGCGCTGTCAAATCAAATACCGCGAAAAACACCTCGAAAACATGAACTCTGAACTCCACCGTACCTGTCCCGAAGACTGTTCACTCAGCGCGTAGCCCGACAGGAGGGTTGTGCGGCAACTTACCAGGAAACTAAACCTCAACTAACCGCTGCCTTCACGTCCCACCCACTGTTGTGGTCATTTTAATGGGAGCCTCCCCCCATATGGAGTGATAGGAGTGCCACAATAAAAACAATAAATATGTAACAGAGTAAGACAATAAATGTGGAAATATAAAGAGAAACAAATAGAATAAATATATATAATGACAAATGAAATATAAGTTATCTCTTAATGTTTCCCATTTTGCTTTCGTTATTTCCATATCGCTTTTGCTTTTCCGTTATAGAGCCACGCTGTCAATCAAATGGCTTTGGGCGGGCCGTCATGCCCAGGCTGAGTAATCAATTCATGCACACATGAATCGTGTTTTGGCAGGAGCTTTTTAGACGGACAACAGGAAGTAGATGTGCCACAAGGGCTGTATGCTAACCGCCGTAAAAAGATGGACAGCGGGTTGAACCTGGGAGGGAAGAAGGCGTTGCTACCTAATGTGTGCGCCTGTGTTCTGGTTTAACTGGTTTTGAATTAACGGGTGATACTCCTGTGTGTGAGGCTCTGGTTGCGATGGCGATCTCAGGACGCTTAATGCGAGGCCATGGCATAGGTGACTGTGTCGATGCCTGTTCAAAAATGCTGCACACGTCAACTAAAAGATTACTAAATGTTAATGTTGTCAATCTTGTATTTCTACTATATATTGTTATTAACTTGACGTCGACTCGATTTCAGAGCAGGTTATACTTTCAGGCAGCCTGTAAGTGAGACACAGTGTGTTTACAGCTCGAACGCAGTGTGGAGTTCGCTGTGGCAAAGCGTGATACGCCCAGATTAACGTGTGAAAATGTATTTGTAATATTTCCCTTACAGAGTACCACACACTCTGTAGGCCATCCCTCCACAGAGACTATTCCTGCATTACATGTACATACAAGTAATTGTAATAAAATAATTACTATCATTATTGTTGACTTTCCTTCTGTCACAGTAATGAGTAAGTCCTACTGTGTAACGCATTTGCATTGTGTATTTGAACTTAGAATGTTGCATGCAAACACATGTTAACACTTTTTTTTTATTCAAACCAGAGCTGGCATGTTCTGTAAAGTGTTGATTTTGGTGGATCAGGCAGCCAGTGTTGCCAGAATACATTGTAAAGCTACAGTATATTGTATTATCTATATTATCAATATCTAATACCACATTTGGCTCACATTTTAGATAATTTAATTATTGTTTACTATCATGAATGTCAGGATATCGTCTCCAGTCTCCCCGTTTCCTCTATCTCCGTG
>JAVQJF010090099.1:0-18286 GCA_036023855.1 Gadopsis marmoratus
TGTGTTCAATACTTTTTTCCTGTTTCATTCCACTTTATTACACATAACTTTATTTACATATGGACTTTACTCTTCAGATTTTTTTTCTGGATTGTTTGAGTTAATACCAACGTCTGGTGCGAATTTCACTTGAATAGGCTCATTGGAAATACATTTACTGGACAAAATATTGATGTGTTCGATACTTATTTCCCCCATTGTATGTAAAAGAATAAGACAATAAATGTGGAAATATAAAGGCACATAAATAAAATAATAATATATATAATGACAATTAAAATATAAATCATTCCTTAATTTTTCCTTATTCTTTTCCCTTTTTGTTTTTCCTATTCCCACATTGCTTTTCGCGTTTCCCTTATAGAGCCACGCTGTCAATCAAATGGCTTTGGGCGGGCCTTCATGCCCAGGCTGTGTAATCAATTCATGCATACATGAATCATGCTTTGGCAGGAGCTTTTTAACACGGACCACAGGAAACGGATGTGACACAAGGGCTGGATGATAACCGCCGTAAAAGGAGGGACAGCGGTTTGAATCGGGGAAGGAAGAAGGTGTTGCTACCTAATGTGTTCATATTTTGTCTGTGACTTTTAAAACATTGCATTAGAAACACTTTTCTGGAACAGAACTTTTGGATTAGACAATAATACATCCGTTTATCTGCCTTCATTTCAAAAATGTCATCTGTTGTCTGATCACATAAAAGCAACCCGTGCTGGAGTCGAACCTACAATGGCACAACGTTTCTCACCATTAGAACTGATGCCTTACGAAGTAAACCATGGAGATAGAGGAAATGGGGAGACTGGAGACGACACCCTGACATTCATGATAGTAAACGCTTAATAATATAACCTGAATGCATCTAAAATGTGAGCCAAATGTTCAATTAGATATTGATAATATTAGATAATACAATGTACTGTAGATTTACAATACTGGCTGCCTGATCCACCAAATCAACACTTTACAGAATAGGCAACATGCAGCTCTGGTGTTTACATGTAACATTCTAAGTTCAAACACACAATGCAAATATCTTGCACAGTAGGCTTAACTCATTACTGTGACAGAATGAGTTTCAGCATGATCTTTGTACATGTGTAGTGCACTCTGATCATGCCATTTGTTAAAACGCTCTTGCTGTTTGCTGTGACAGATGGAACAGTGCAATATGAAGGTCCAGGAGTGGAGCTGGCCTTTCCTCATCTGGATCAGTCCGATCCCCTCCTGCTGCTGCAGCTCCAGCAAAGATACACAGCTGTCTGCCTGGCACTCAAACACACACTCAGGTACAACACACACACACACACACACACACACCTTAATTGAAACAAAAAGAATTTTAAGGGTCAGTTCACCCAAATCACAAAAAATATTTTTCTCCTTTACATATAGTGGTTTCTAGCCATGAGGATATGTTGGTATTTAAATGCTGAGGTTTTCAAATATTTAACATTTCTGTCTCTCCTCATTACAATGGAATGTCATTTGTTCATTGGGAAAAATCAGCAACATGCCTTTGCATAAGCAATATCCAGATTACTCAGGCTTCGCTGTCAAAAGTCTTCATTGCACCCACTCTACTAAAGAAATAGTCAACAGTTTTCAGTGAGAGTAAGGGCATCTTGACTGTCTGACCAATTTAATTAAGTGGGCAAAATGGGCTTTGGTCATGGAGATGAGCAAGAATCTAATGCCTACTCTTTGCAGAGTTGTCTTTGTTAGATAATCTGCCAGCTTTTTGCTTTATGATTGTGGCTGGGCAGAACACACTTCTGAGGAACAGTCAACTCGCCTGGAGTTTTCTAAGTAGAACTTAAATGACTGAGTATGGCCTGAATTGTAATTTCCACAAATGGTGAAAACCAGGTCGTGGTCTGTATGTGCAGTATCCTTTCTGTAGTACACCATAGTGGTGGCAGCATCGTGCCATGCTGTGTCAGAATCACTTAATTGGAGCCTAACCAGAATAAATAAAGACAGAATTATGTTTTGTAAATTTTAAAATGATCTAGGTAGAGTTACAATTACACAAACTGACATTTCCTTTAAGAAGTCTTAAGGACAATTCTGTGACAAAGTACTTTATTTAGCAGATGCAATCCATTTGATGGCTTTTTCCGTTATTAGCAGCATATAAGGATCTACACTAAAACAGCAGTGATAGCAGGTGTGGTAGCCCTCTTAAGCTCTACTGCCCCCCGCAACTCCGCCCCATGTTATGACAATGCGTCATAAGGCCGTTAAACTCATACCAAATATCCATGGGCACGTCATTGGTACTGAGCCAGATAACCAGGGCTCAAGGATTAAGAAGACAGTTCCAGGATTATGCTTATTTATTTATACTTGTGTGTGTCCAACAGAGTGGATCCAGCCTCTGCTGTCCGTCTGCCTGTCAGACCAATACTCAACCTGGTGTGCCGAGCCCTCGCTGTCAGCGCCAAGAGCATAGTGAGCCCCCCCCCCCACTCACCCACTCTCACACATACATAAACACACTGAGTATTTAACAGTAGGGTCTGCTGAACCTGAACCATCACCAGACCAAAGTGGGTGATTGTACAGCTTGTCTTTTGTTAGATCGCGTGTGGGACATGCAGATGTTTAGAAGATGGTGGTGGTGCCGCCATGTGTATAAGCAGCAAAACTGAGCATATAATGTACATTTATCAATACACATTCAAACAAGCAATATGGATCTAATCGGTTAGTTTACTGTGTGTGTGTGTGTGTGTGTGTGTGCACCAGAATTTAACAGGAGATGGAAGTGTGAGGTTGCTGGTCTTGCCCGTCGTACACACCAACACACTGGAGGTCCTATCAGCTCTTATCACAGCGTGAGTACAGACGCACATCCACTGAAGATACCAGCAACTACATAACATAACAGTTTAAGCATCGCGTTGATGGATGTGTGGTGCTGACGCTGTGTGTGTATTACAGTGTGCATGGTGGCATGGTTCAGTACACTGCTGTGCTACAGAGGCTGTTTTCTCAAACCTTGTCTGCTTGGACGCCTCTACCCGAAGCAAGTCTGGGACAGCAGAGAGCCTACAGGTAACTGCAGGATCATCACAAACGCACCATACCACAATAACAAGGTAGAAAACATTCCTCACAAGTGTTTGTATTTATTTCTGGGTGATACACAGGATACAAACTGGTTTGTTGAGGGGCTGAGGTCTGGATTAAGGTTAAAGTTCTTTCAGTTTTCAAACAACTTTGAGCAAAATGGCCACACTTTTATTAGAAAGCAGCAGGATATGGGAATGAGTATTATGATTCAACCGTTGCCTCTTCCTCAATGGGCTTCTGTTGCCCAAGGTATTCACTAAGCAACTCATCACATGGGCCATCTTCCTGATGTATTCATGAATCTTTGTGTATTCATCCTGGATAGTGTCTCTGACGCTCACTACTGTGTTGTACATAGCGATTCCAAAGACACTGTTCTTTCAGAAGCTGGAGATCCTGCGCTCCCTATACTGCTGATATATCTATTGCAACATCCTGTGTACAAAACATTACCACGCAGTAAACCTGTCAAACATCTAAGGATGTGCCCGTACATGCGCAGAAGTATTTTTGTCACCAAGATTGTGAAAGCAAGTTTGCAAGCCTGTGTCCGAAGGCTCAGATTTGCAGTCTGCAGACAGAAAACAAAATGTGCAAGTCTACAAAACTAAGCTTACAGATACAAACGTCAATGCACAATTTTGCAAAACTACGCTTACAGATACAAACAAATGTATCCATATGTTTTTAGCAGCTGTAGATGATGTGGCAATATCAGCTGAGCATTTGTCTCTTCTTCATCCCACAGCTCAGTGCGGGTATCAGTGTACAGAACCTTAGAGCTGTGGGTCCAGGTGGCCGGAGCCTCTGCTAGCATCCTTCAGGGAAGCCCTGGTCACTCCGAACTCCTGTTTAGCCACCTGCTCAGTGACATCACACCAGGGGCGGAGTCTGTCAAGGTAAGTTCCGTGTAGTAAGTCTGAATGTATTTAAGCACCATGTATTTTACTGTAACAATTGCCTAGTTTTGTATATTTGCTTTTTGAACCTTAGGGGAACCAGTAGTTTGCAGGTGCACCTGTCTACTGTTACAGATATGTCAATGCAGCGGCATGTAAGTGTTGTTTCGAGCTCACTCTCTGTCCCTCTGTGTTGTCCTGTCCTCCAGCTCCGGGCGGGTCTGTCAGCAGATGTGGTTCCTGGAGGGAAGCCGGGCCCACGTAGAACAAAACCATTGGTCATAGCAGATGCAGTCGGGCCGCTACTACAGAGGAAAGGAGACCATCTGGCTAATCAGGATACTTGTCTTTCAGCCCTTAAGGGTGAGATGCTGTCTCAGTATGATTACATCCTAAATTATAATATGAGTCTTATTGCTCTTCTGGTCTTCTCTATAAGTTCAACATAATCACACATATCTGTTTTCTTCACAGCACTGAGACAAATCATACTGACCAGTGGAACACTGCTGAAGGATGATATACACAAGGTAAAACTCAGTATTACGTCAGGCATCTTTGGACTGAAGGAACCTTTTCATAGCTCTAAGAAATGTTTGAGGGCCCCGAAAACCTCCCCTTATTTTTATTGTGTTCACACTGCACACGTACGTGTATGATGATTGGTCCAGACCTAACTGTACATTTACTAGTTACACATGCAGAACCTGCAACCACTCTCTTTAAAAACCTGTGTAACAGCTGCAAACAGTAGCCACGGACAAATGGGCCGACAGTGAATTCCAGGCTCTATTGAGCGCATATGTGACAGGGGCAATACGCCATTTTTGACTTGTCAAAGCAAAATGTATGTGTGACGTTGCTATACTAACTACCGGCCGACTCGCGTCACTTCCCCTAACTGAACACACAGCAGAGAGAAGAACTAACCAGTTCAATCAACCGTTGTAGTAACTGATTGGAATAAAAACCTGTACACTCACAAAGTGCTCAGGACTGGGATAAGCTTTTTTATTTTCTGTGGTTTCTGCTTCTCCCTTCTGTCTTCATCACGTAACCATATTGATCGTATCTCGGTTTTCTGCTCCGTTTTGATTTTCTCACAGCGTCTTCATGACGTGGTGCTGCCGCTGTGTGTGCGTCTACAACAGCAACAGTCCAGTAGCAGCACTTCATGTGAATCTGCAGGCGGTGTCAGTGGGCAGTACAGCAGCGCACTCACCCGAAGAGAGCTGTACAGGTGCTACCGTCAAAGATAGATTTATTGTGCAGTGTTTTTGGTTATTACCTTTAATATCATGCAATTTTAGCTACATTTTGTGTATGAATTATGCTATATAAAGTGAATTACTATTTTTAGTCAATGACTGATAAAGTGCTGACGGTCAGCTGTACGTTTTAGTGTTAATGTTCACAGCCCTTGTCGTACACACAAATTCAAGTGTATAACTGAGCTTACTTTCACTTATATGTTGTAATGAAGATGAGGAAAATGAAGGCTGTAGTGTAGATGGGCTAATATCAGTGTTTTGTACATGTGGATTTTCAGGTTATTGCTGGCTCTGGTCCTGGTTCCATCACCCTGTTGGCCTCCACCTCTGACCTGTGCTGTGTCCATCCTCAGTAACGGACGCACCGACCGCAACCTCAAGGTGACAGCTCTGAGTTAGAGAGTAAGGCCAGCTCAGACCAAAGATACCGAAATTGTTTTAGAAAAGTTTCAGCTGTGTGAACTAGTCCGTCTCAGCACGACTCAAGCTGGCTGGTGACGTCGCCTGCGACTCAGTTTGTCAAGTCACCAGCGGCTGGTTTTAGAATGTAAGGAACGCCACCTCTTTCAAAAGCCAATCAGCTCGTATCAAAGTCAGCTGGTCATCTCAACCCTCTCGTTTTTTTTAATGTTTTTGCCATTTCATCAACGCTAGAAATGCAATTGTAGCAAGTAACTCACTATCGCTACCTCATTCATATTTGAAGATGCTACCAGTTATATCCAGCTAGTGGTGGGCGGTATACCGGTTTCTTCACCGTCACTGGTGTCACATTCTGCCACGACATGGATTTTGCAATACCTTCATTACCGTGATAAATGTTTTAGAATATTAAAACTAACAATAAGGCCTTCTGTTTTTTTGGTCTTTAAAGTTCAGTCTTGGTACTTGTAACCAACATGTAAGTCCTCGTAGTGAAACTAAAGTTGCGGTCGTGACATTCGTACTATTAGGCTACTGCCCACGTTGTAGTAAAGGTTAAGCCAGCCTCAACTTTTTTTTTTAACGCTGGTCTCAGTGAAGTAAATGATAAGGCAGTCACAGTGCTATTGTCCATTTGAACATGACCTAACTTTGTACACGAGGTATGTTAAACTGCAGGTAACCATAGCAACAGTACTTCTCCTTCGTGCGAGTTACCAGTTACCTCTACGTGGTGAAACTGATGGGCTGAACGGAGTGCAACTTTAAAAGATGCACGATGAACGTTTTGTGGGTGTCTATGTTACTGTAACACACCTGGAGGTGTTGGATGAGGCAAAGGACAGAAGAATCAATCATGTATGTTATGTCTACATGTGTAGCAGCTATTTTGCTGTCAGTCATTTCACAGTTTTTAATGACTCTGTGCTGGTCCCCTTCTCGCCCCTTTCAGGTTTCTACATTCTGTACTGAGGCCCAGACCATCTGTAACTGCCTCCTTCATCCTCGCACTCCCTCCGTCGCTCTCCCCTTACCACCACTCACCCTGAAACCCACCCCCACCGCTCCAGTCCTCTCCTCCTCCCAGGGACCTACCCCCGGACTCACTTTGCCAACCCTCCTAGGCGGGCCGGCCCCTGGGCCTCACTTTTCCTCCCGCCACTCCCTCGGCATGGGCCCAGCTTCCCTGCTGGGTTCTCTGGAGAACCACCTCTCCCTGGTTCCGGGGCTGCCGGGCCAGGCCCCCACCCCAGGAGACATGATCCTGTCCCACCAGCAGGACCCTGCCGGGCTGGGCCCTCCAGAGGGGCAGAGACCTGTGTTTGTCCGCTATGACAGGGAGGAAGCGGAGGATGTGGAGATCTCTCTAGCCAGTGACTCAGATGACAGCGTCGTCATAGTTCCTCCAGGGATGCTCAACATGGAGAACCAGCAAGATGAGACGCCAGCACCAGCAAACTCTCAGAACATGGCCTCTACTGCACCAGGGAGTGCTACAGTCACACTACCAGGAGGAGAATCTGTCGCCGTGGTCCCCACCTTAGCAACAACAACCACAATAGATGGAGTCTCGCTCCCCAACGACCTCGCCACCTCCTCCCCCCTACTGACTACTTCCACCACTCCTATCAACTCCTTTCCTCCTTCTGGCACTTCAGTGGTCTCCCTGGTTCCACCCTTGAACTCCAACACACTCGCAGCTCCATCTGGCGTTCTGGGGGACTCGTTGCCTGGCAGACCCCAGCTCCAGCAGATGTTGATGCAGCCCTCCACACCGGGCCAGCCCGGCTCCATGGGTCTACCACTGCAGATGCATCAGATGAGTCAGCAGGGACGGCACCTCCACCAGCACCAACCACAGCCCGCCAGCAATGAAGACTCCGGCGTTATTAACATCAATAGCACTGACGAAGAGGAGGAAGAAGAGGACATGGAGGATGATGAAGAGCTAGAGGAAGAGGAAGGGATGGATGAGGAGGACGAGGAGGAAGTGAGCGATTTTGATGATGAAGAGTTTTATGATGGGGAGGAGTATGAGGATTATGATGAAGAAGAGGGGGAAGAGTTGGAGGAAGAGGAGGAGGAGGAGGATGGGGATATACCTCCACTGGATGGAGCAGAGGACAAGGCTGGAGGGTTAGAGGATGGCAAGGTGCTCCGAGCAGCGGTGGATAAAGGAGGGATGGCTGGATTCAGTGTGGAGGGAGAAGAGAGAGGTATAGAAGAAATCCAGACCAATAGAGTGCTGTTCGGAGAGGACAGGATGAAGGTACAAGAGGTGGAGAGCATCGGAGTCCTAGAGGAGGCGCGGGAGGGGGAGGAGGACGAAAGTGAAAGGATGGATGACCCCACCATGCCACAAATCCTATGTGTCACGGGAGGACTGGAGGAGGCCGAGGAGGAGGGAGGGGAAGCAGAAAGAGGAGAGGGAGGAGGAGGAGGACTGCAGGAGGAGACTAGCTCGTGGGAGCAAGGAGCCGATGAGATTGAGCTGACAGCCGCCTCAGAAGAATGCACAACCAATCAGAATCAACAGGTACAGTGCCTTGCAAAAGTATTTATACCCCTTGACCATTTCCACACTTTGTAACGTTACAAGTACAAACTTAAATGTATTTTATTGGTATTTTATAGGTGGTATTGGTATATTGGTATAGGTGTTGAAATGGCAATAGATGTATTGGCATAGAAATTAGCTAAAAATGTACAGAAAGGTGAAGTTAAATTCTTGTCAGTGCTTACATTTAAAGTGTAAGTTTTAATTTAAGCAGTGAAACCAATTGTGTGTGTTAGTTGAAATGTAAGCTTAAAGCAGTAGTTTGACATTTTGAGAAATATGCTTATTCTCTTTCTGGGAGGGAGTTGAATAAGTTAACGGTCATATCTGTCCGTTAACTATAAGGCTGCAGCTGGTTAGTGTAGCTTAGTATAAAGACTGTAAATCGGGGAATCGATGTGTCGCAACAGCAACAAAATCCACCTACCAACACCTCTAAAGCTCACAGATCAACACAATATATTCTAATTGTGTCAAAATTCAATACAGTGTCAAACTTTTTCACGGCTCTGAGCAGTTGCCAGTCAACCAGTGGAGACTGCAGGGAGTTACTGTGCCATATCAAGAAATAGTCTGGCATGTAACACCTTATGCTGTCGGCTAACTCTCGGCCACAAAGCAAATTAGTGCATTTCTCAAAATGTTTAACTATTCTTTTGAGCGTACTAAAAGAGTCCAGGTATCCATTGAATTTAGTTGAGGGGAGATTTAGAATCAGTCTAAGCAACTGAAAGGAGTTGAGTTATGAGTTTTTGTGTTGGCTGAAATGGCAGTTAATTTATAAGCATCGAAATGAACTAAACTGTACTGAAAGGAACTTTGATTGGAAGTGTAAGCGCTGACGGGTGTAAGTTCAACTCTAATCAGTGAATCAGGCGAAATTTTAGCAGTGACAGCACTTGAAGTGTTAAGTGTACAAAGATTAGGTTGAAGTGTCCATGAAATTGTATAAGCTGAAAGCACTGAAAAGAGTTTTCAACAAAAGCTAGCAAAACCTTAGTAGGAGCTGAAGTGTATGAAAAGGAGCTGAGTAGACAGGTAAGGCGTGAAAATGCATTAAAAAATGGAGGGCAATTGCAAAGCAAGAGGGATAGAACTGAAGGAGGAAAGACCAAAACAAAGAATGGTATGAGGGAAAGAGGGGGAACAATGGAAGGTGGTGCTAGATAAAAGCAGGTTATCAGAATAATCAAGGACAGTGGGATCAACAGTATCCCATGTTGGATTCAGTGGAAATCGCGTGTTACTTTTCACAGAATTGTTTGTTATAAAGGCACATTATTATATCATACATATAGAGTTGGTCTAGATTTGCTCTATATTAACAAGTGTATGAGATAACTCTGTTATGACATATAAGTAAGCTATATAAGTAAAATTTAATTATTCGGCACCTATTTGCACCGATAGACAGATTTACCTTTTAGTTCCCATTTGCAATCTTCCAAATATTTGATCATCAATTAATACTTGGGACATGTTTTTTATTAAGACATTAAGACAATTAAGACATGGAAGGTCTTCATCCAGCTTCTGGTTGACATAACCTGACATTAAAGGGGCCCTGTGAAGTTTTGACCACTGGTGGTGCCACTGAGCAATGTGTTCATGAGGGGGCCACCATCTTATCTTATTGATGCATTCTACTAGCATGTGCAGTGGCGTTGCTACTGATGATTTCACGCAATTTCATGGATCCGATAGTTACCATGATACAACGTGATAACAAAGGTAGGAATGCATGAGTCTGGGATACCAAAATGTTTCTGGAGGTCAGGAATATTTCTTTATACTTTCTTAACTTGGTTTTGGAAAAGTGCTCTATAAAATACATATTATTATTAGTATTATTCAAGATGCTTCTATGTATTTCTATGCTCCATTTTCCATGTTGATTCTCCACCAATAGTATATAAATGAAGCTGATATTGTCACAGTTTTGTTGCAACTGAGATCTCCACCTAAAGCGGACTCTCTTCAACTCAACAGGAGTCGGTAGCTGAACCTGCACAGGAAGCCAGTGTGAGTGATAACCAGCCATCCACTCATCGCGAGGAGCTGCTAGCAGACTCGGCAGCGGCAGATGTTGAAACCTCGACAGGCCCCAATACAAAAGAACAACAGGAGACGGACGCTGAGAAAAGAGAAAACGTAAAACCAGAGCAGCAGGAGTCAGAAGGAGGAGCAGGTGGGGGTGAGAGTGACGCAGAGGATGGGAAAGGCGTGAAGAGAAAGAGGGAGGAAGAGGCAGGGCAAAGCACCGAAAAGAAGAAGGTAAAAATTCATATCTGATTTTGGAATTACTTGTTTCCTGGTTCAAATTGCGGGATTGATCATGCAAGACCTAATTAAAGGAACAGGAGAGTTGATTTGGAATTGTGCTTTTGCACACTCTCAAATATATAATTATGTAAGCTGCTGATGTACTGTGCAAAGCTTTTGAAGTTAGACATAACACCAAATAACTACTAAAAATCAGTTTATTCTGACTTTTCTCATGTTAGTAAACTCCAGGGAGATGTGGATATTCCAGTTAGATGTAAATGAATATTAGAAGACAGTGGAAAAAGAAACAGCCTCACAAATCCACGTGTCTTACATTTCTGTCGCGTATGAATTATGTCACACAGTATAATGGTAAGATATAGGAATCTCACAGCTGTAAACTGTATGTCTTAGCCAGATGTGCCCTCTAGGTGAAACTTTATTTTACCAGTCTGTCATTTCAGAATAATGTCTAATAATTTGTCATCCATCACCAGTGTTAAATAATAAAGGAAAAATTAATGAATACTTACTTGGCTTTAAATGAAGTAGTCCTTAAAAGGAAAATTCCTATTCACTATAAAATCAGAATTGATTAATTTACCTAATTAATTATCTTAATTATATTAATTAAATGATCTACTTCAACACTCAGGGAAGAGCAGTTGGCAGTAAGCTGTGTTTGGACGTATTTTGGGCTTTTAATTTTGTGTGAGGAAACACGGATGCAGGAAAAAAAAAAAAAAAAGGTTAGTCAAACTTATTTGGAGGAGAAAACTAACTTACACAAACCCACTTCCTGCTTCAACCTGAATCTACTGTACTTACTGTAGTTGCAATAAACCATAGTTGATAGATCACTCTGTCAGTGCTCTGCTGAAAGAAACAAAACCTAAACCATCAGAATAATATGAAAGATGTCACAATGATATCAGAATTCTAAACATTGTGGCTTTAAGGTGTCACTGTAGGAACCTGTCCGTCTGAATAGCTTTTCCCTTCACTGGCATCAGACACGTCTCTAAGGGAAGATCACAGAGCACGTTTCAGCTGTTGTCTCTCTGTCTGTCCCGCAGCTGGATGATGAAGCCATGGCCTCCATGTTGGCTGATTTTGTCGCCTGTCCACCTGATGACGAAGATGGCGCCTCTGGTTCAAGCCGCTCGTGAACATTTGCCGACCAGAACTGGCGTGATTGTGACGTTACCACGGATACAGCAGATCCTGCTAGGATAGTTTATCATTAGTGACGTGTCCCAGGTTTGGTTACCTCGTGCGGCAACTCCGTCATCATTCGGTACATGTTTCATGTACATGTCGTTCTTCACAATGTCGAGATCATGCTGGTGGAATGTGGCCTCCAGTTTTCACGCTCACCTTTGTTCTTGTGTACAATACATAGTATCCTACAGTAAGTGGATTAAATGATATTCTTTTGGATTTATATGCATCTTTTATGGTCTGTGTTTTGTCATTACTGTCAAATGCTTTGTTATAAAAAAGTAAAAAAAAAAAAGACATCAGACGTGACTTGACAAGATTTAAGTGTTAATCACAATAACTCTGGATTCTCACTTTTTGCTTAAAAAAGAAACACGAGTTGGTTCACCCACATTGCACGAGGTCACCCAGTGAGATTATTCATTGTAGACAGGATGTTGTCTTTTTTAAAGGACCATTTGCAATTTTAAAATAGAGCTTTGTGTTGTTGTTTTTTTCGTGAGCAGCACAAACTACTCTTTGCAGTTCTTTACAGTTCTATACTAACAGGAACTGATACAATGCATGCACCATCACATGTCGGCCAAACTGCAACTCTGGAACGCCACTGACACTGATGGCGTGAAAAAGACAACAGAATGGTGCAGCAAGCTGGAGGGATCATATGTCGTCAGTCTGCAAACGTCCCTGATACGTAAAACGCCGTAAAATACAGCGTCCTGACGCTGCCGACCCTTTTTGTGTCACTGTAGACTGACCTCCATGCGGAGTGGTAAGTGTTATAAAGGATACGTACGATGATAAAGGAAGAGGACAGTGACCCCTGGGTCTTCGTGTTACGTCCTGCACTAAGAAGAATGTACCCAGTTGCCAACAATAAACGTTTGTAATAGTATGTAGCACATTTATGAGATTGATGCGATTCAGAGAGAATGTCAAAATCCTCTGAATCTGAATACTGTAACAACACAGATCGACAGCCCGGCAACAGCGAGCTTCTTTC
The DNA here is from genome assembly GCA_036023855.1 of Gadopsis marmoratus. Taxonomy (NCBI): domain Eukaryota; kingdom Metazoa; phylum Chordata; class Actinopteri; order Centrarchiformes; family Percichthyidae; genus Gadopsis; species Gadopsis marmoratus. Next base: position 12,724 of record JAVQJF010090099.1, read on the forward strand.
ATCGAAGCGTTGCTTTGTTCTGACTTTACTCTTCGCCGAGCTGCGTGAGCAAAAAGCCCGTCGGCACGTCGTACTTTACGCCGTGTTATGTGCCAGGGACGTGTGCCGACTGACAACGTATGATCCCTCTGGCTTGCCGTAGACTGATGTGTAATTCTTGCACCTTGTTTCTCCATGTTCTTACTGTGCATCAATACCACACTCAAAAATCTAGTGTTTTGTAGTATGAATACTGATTTTTAGTTTTAAGCATACTTCCATTTATCTTACATTTCCGATAATGCAACTAGTACTATTTTCCCAGGGTAAATAGTATTAACCATGACTAATAAACCGCTTTGATGTGCAAGTCAGTGGAGCTCCCCTTAAACCACAACCTGCTGTTTTTCTCATGAGTTGGTCTTTGTCTCTGTAGCTGTGGGTAACGGGCCTCACACCTTAGATTAGATAGATTATTTCCGAGTAAGTATTAAAGAATTAATATGAGCACCGCGAAGATGTATTTTTTTTCTATGAAACCACAACCGCAGGCATGATTTGACGTTTTGTGAGAAAGTCATTCAAAACTGCTGCATCTTTTCTGTTGGGCAGCTGCTGCTACCAGTCACTGTGCTCTCTGTACAAGATCTTCTATGACTTATGCTTTAATGCAAATGTCCTATTCTAGCACAATTTCTTTTGGTAAATGGACTCTTGCTTATATAGCCCTTTTCAACCGTTGAAACGGTCCCCAAAGTGCTGTAACGGTACTCTAGACCTGTCCTCTTTGCAGATATGGTGTCCTGTCCAGTTCTATACCAAAGAGCTACCGTATTTGTGTAACGCCCAATGGAATTTCCAATACTGTGGTACCGCCTTCCAAAAGTGTTTTAATATTCTGCATTCCCAGAAAATGGTCCAGTTTTCAGTGGCATGGCCTTATTATTGTGTAACAAGCTTGCTTTTAAATAATTCTATATAAACAGTGAACACCAGGGAAATGTTACTGTAGGGCAGGAGGATAGAAAATGTGGAACTAGAATCTGGTTGACGTACAAATAATTACTGGTTCGGTGATTGCTTGTGACATCTGGGAATTATGATAACTTAATAACCTATATTTGTTTCACCATATTGCAGCACGCAGTAAGCTATCTGAGCTAGTTGTAAGCTAGTGAACGCCAAACATAACTTTGCACCAAATCTGTAGTGTGGTGTTGTCGGGCCATATGACCTCAAAAATGTGGACATGTGTTCCCAACTTGTGTGTATATTAGGCTGCGTAATCTCCCTCAAACTTTATGTATTACTTAACTACACTTAATGTACTTCTTTAAATTCTGTTTGTGAGGTTGTTTCAGTCACTGCTGGTATGTGGCTTTGTAACATGAGTGTTAGCCCAGATATTGACCCAACTTCCCTTTTGCAGCTCTGTGTGGGTGGGTGGTGGTGGGGGTGGGGGGGGGAGCAACATGAGACTACACAAAGGACTGATTGATGGGCATCGTGAGAGAGAAAGTCGGTAGAGCAATGATGTAAGAGTGAGTTACAGAAACTCCTGCTGACCAGGTACAAATCTGAGAAAGGGAGAAGAAATAGGACACGGGAGGAGAGGAAAAGAGACGGTGTCATAATACAAGAGCCAAAGGGAAACACGACTCTGGAGTAGGGTGAGTGTTTTTCTGATGTTTTTTGGCTTCTGACACTTCATGGGGGAAAGATTCTCTCATGTACGCTGTAGCTGACTTTAGTTTGGATAAGCTCCACTGCTGATATGTCACATTGACACTTAGAACCTTAGAACCTTCAAGTAAAACTCAGCTGAAGTGGGTGAGATTTGTTCCCTTGTATTTCTCTGCTTTGGTGTGAAAGAATTTATTTCCAGTACCTGCTATCTTGGCGACGGTGTGATCGTTAAGTAACTAATAAGCATGATCGCACTCAACAATATTACTAGACTGACCCAGCGGATCTCAGTTTGATCCGGCACAGTCTGTACTTTGCCGACCCTGCTATGGAAACACAGGTTTCATCACTGTGTTGGTGAACCCACTGTGTGGCTCAATGCTGGAGCAACCTAAGTTGCCGCTTGTGGCTTCAAATGCACAATAGGTGTGCAAACGAGCAAATTATATAAGTCTTTGTGTTGTTTTAATATTTTAAGTAAGAGGGAAATTGAACTGAGTAGTTCATTTATTTCCTTTTGTTAAATTGTCTAGCACCTACCCTGAAATCACTCCCCAAAATGCTAAAACATCCACATGTACTCGCTGTGCCCCCACTTACAAAAGATCTGAAAGGAGACACCTTTCACACCCCGTCCAACATCTTAAAGAATCCTCCGAGCTCTGTTTGGCGTTACTGATGCTCATCTGACATCTATTCAATTAGATTTTATTCATATAGCACTATATCATAACAGTTATCTCACAGCACCTGTCATATAGAGCAAGTCTAAACCAACATCTGCAGCGTACAGCATAGCTGCCTTTGCCTGACTCTTGGCCACACGTTCAGTCTTGTTCAAATGGAAGGATTCTCAATCGGTGGCTCGGAAAAGAAATTCTGTAAGACCTGAAGACCCTTTCTGACCCACTTTCACAACATTTCACGCGTTCTAACTCTTCCCCTGACACGGAAAGTTCAATTCATAGCACTTGTTAATGTAGGGCAAGTCTAGACCAACTCTATATGTACAGACCCAACAATTCCACCATGAGCAGCACTAGGAGACAGTGACAGGAAACACTGCTTTTTAACAGGCAGAAGCCTCGAGCAGAACCAGGCTCTTGGCGGGCGTCATCTGCCTCGGCCGGTTGGCTAAAGAGAGAAAAAAATATATAGGGGGTAGCGTGAGAGCAGGATGAAAGAGAACACACAGTAGCACGTAACACCTGACTTCATGGAAATAGCTTATATAATAGGACATCAAGTCGGTGTGGACTGGGCTGGTGACCCTTCTCCCCTGCCTTCTGAGTACAATCCATAAAAGATAATCATACATAAGCACTTTACCACATACAAATCTGTGCCTAACAAGTTTATCCCAAAATAAATTGCCTGTCCTAAACTTATTCTTCACTGTCATCAACAATCTTGCATATTGCCTACACACAGCTCTGATTGGCTGATCGCATTGTTATACGCAGCACACAGGAGAGGACACGTGTTATACAGTAGTATCACTTTGCTGTGACACCGTTTACTAATCTGCTCTTCCACTTACTGCGTGAAAATAACAAATGACGTTAGATTAACAGTATCTGTGTCCCGATGATGCAGCAGTGAAAGGACCCAAACGCAGACGGCACAGGCGGACTGAAGCTGTTGAAGGATTTATTTGTAGACAAAGGGCTTACATGTGGGTAACGCAGGTGGACAGGCAACATTTGCATTCGGAGAGGAACGTCCATAGGGGTAACAGGCACGTGGAACAGACGGGAAGTAAAACCAGAACGCACACAAGAGGATAGGCCACCAAAATAAAACGGGAAATGAACCAAGAACATAGATGGGATGCTACGATCTCAACCCATCACTTTTATTCTGAAGGTCAGAGGAGTCATTCTAGAAGTCTGAGTTTCTGTGAACACATCTTAAATGAGCACTCCTTCAATTTCTTTTGCCCTTACAGTTTAATAAACCAAAAGCACAGATTCACTGACCACATTAATAAACTTTGTTTGTTCAGTTTGTCAATACTTTCACGAACAAATTCACATCAGTGTTCTTTTTTTAAATACTCAAGAGATCAGAGCTTGGAAGACAATTAATGAAACAATGGTTCCAGAAATATCAAACTGCAGTATCATTCCTTTGAATACAAAGGGTAACAGCAATATCCATCGAACCCTAATATAAAAAGATATTTAACTTAGCAAATAATACCTAACTAAACCATATACCTATATAGTAAAATACGGATTAAGAATAGCTACAATATATGTGCTACAGTGTTGTGAACACATTCAGGCACATCATGTGTGTGTGTGTATATATATATATATATATATATATATATATATATATATATATACATATATGTGTGAGGCCAACAGCAGATCTGAGTCAGGACTAATCTGTTGTTTCTGAGAACGTATCTGTTATTCATCAGCTCATTTGCATCAGTGTGGTTTACACATTTGGTTACTCTAGAAATAATATTCAAATTAGCACCAGGAGATAATACACACATCCAAACATCGGTGCCCTCACAGAATGTGGCGACTACAGTTTATATGAACGGTTACTATGCTGGACAGTGTAAAAGCTTACATACAACAGCTTAAACTGTAGTTCATGAGGGGTGTTTCGGACTAAATTGTAGTATCATCTAAACCGAATCGTACATGTAGAAAAATGTGGGCTTCCTCAGACATATCACCATGACCATCTTATCTAACTACTGCACTGTTGACATGTTGATCTTGTTGATTGGTTGCTTCTTTAAAAAACATCTCATCTATACTATATACTATATCATAGCTAAAACCAGAGTTGGTTAGATAATCAGGCCAGTCAAGTTCTTCCATACCAAACTGGGAAAACCATTTCTTTATGCAGCGGCTTTGTACACAGGGGAATTGTCACGTTGAAACAGGAAAGGTTGAGGCGGGTGAACCCACTACTTAGAATATAAAACATAGGCTTTCAAATAGTGATCTAATGGAGTGCCATCAGTTCTGATCAGTGGAAACTAATTTGCAACAAATTGTTACCTGTCAACAGCATTCAGTCCACATGCATCTGTAGGTACCCACATGTTGTCAGCCCTTGGTTAACAGCATGCTGTGTGTGTGTGTTCATTTCCTTAGATGGAAGTCTACACTGTAACGGTAGCAACTGGTATGTCGGAGTATTCAGGCACCAGCAACTACATCTTTGTGACCCTTGTGGGGGAGAAAGGGGAGAGTGAACGGACCCTGCTGGACAACCCTGGACTGGACTTCTGCCGAGGAGCAGTAAGTGTGTGTGGAATGGTGATGATGTGATCGCCTGCTGATGTGCGTTCGAACAGTGAGGCGAACTACATAGTCTGACAATAAATCTAAACCCTGACTGAATGAAACATCTAAAATCAGCAATGAGGTTTGAAAATGCCTACCAGTGGAGCAACCGCTATTTGTTTAATTGAATATCCCATTTGCAGTGATAAAATGCAAAGCTTTCCCCCTTTATGAAGGTACAGTCGTGTCTTTTCTACGCAGTCAAACAGAATAGGTTTGAGAACAAAACTTTCCACACTGAAATCAAAAAATAGCTTTGAGTGCAACATTATTGACACTGCAATCAAAAAATGGTATATTGCAAATAAAATAAATGTGTGATGAAAACGTATATTAATGCAAATCAAAAGGTTTTGCTTACTAATCCAAACGTTTTGCTTGCTGTTGCAGCTGAATTCCATCTTTCAGGGCAGGCCCTGCCCACGGACGTCAGCTGAACAGCAAACAAAGCTAATTTGAATAGAATAGAAAATACTTTGTCTACCTTTTGCGTGCAAAAGAAAGAACATGCAAACTTCACACAGAAAGGCCTGGTCCCCCGGGGGAATCGAACCCACAACCTTCTTGCTGTGAGGCAA